>JABWTJ010000270.1:572500-733481 GCA_016801875.1 Solanum sitiens | reverse complement strand
ATGCGATGTGCATGGGCTAACTTCACCTATTTGAGTTGTTAATGAAAGGACCATTTCTCATACAATTCTTATTGAGCTTTGATGAACGAATGTATATGAGGGCTAGGCTTTATGATATATATATATATTTATGATTATGATAAGAGTAAAGGCTTTTCAATAAAAAGGGACCTAGATTAGCACCGAGTGGGCTTGTATGTGAGGGAGTGACACTTTCTTAAGGAAAGGTAGGGTTCACTACGGTTCTCACTGGATGGATAGCCTCATGACCCAAATAGAGTGTAGAGTCGATATGTCCATGGTTCTTTTTCCCCAAGCTCCATCAACTATGTTGCCACCATAAGATACTAGCTAGTGGATCCACCTAGATAGCTACGTTTATGTTAGGTTCTACTTTGGCCGGTAGACCACCTTCCATCGGTGTAAGGTTTCATGACACCGGATTCCACATTAGCTCATGTGGTCTATGTCGGTTAAGGCAAGGTTTCACTAAACTAAAATGAATGAATAAGATATAGACTAATCGAAGTAACTTGAAAGGGTTTGGCTATAGCTTAGGTAGGGGTATGGGACTCTACTTAAGCCTTGCACTAGTTGGCCTTGATGGGAGCTTTGAGAGGTCAATATTATGTATGTAAAGTAGTGATGTAATGTAAATGACTATGTACATTGAATAACATGCTTATGAGTATAAGGTTGTAGCTTTTGATTAAAGAAGAATGTTTTCATGAAATGGAAGAGTATGTTAGGTAAGATTGATTGCTAATTGTAGTCTTTATAGGTTACTTGATTAAGTAAGAGTTATGGGAATTTACTTGATCATTGCACTTGTGACTTTATGAAGGATATATTTAGTATGTTTTGCTTTACTATGTTTCACTCGTATACATGTTTTATAATGATGTTCTTAAATGTCCTTTTCTAAGTATATTTGATTGGTAATTGTATATGTGGTTCCATACTTAGTACATGTGGAGTACTAACCCCATTTATTTCCCTTTTCCCAAACATTTTAGGTTTGGGTCGTTGACCTTGCTCCGAATTGCTGGAAAGGAAGACTTGGATCTCTAACCATCCAAGTGGTAGGTCCTCATTCTCCCGAGGGCGTGGCCGACATCTTGCTCTTATGTTACTTAGTTACTAAAATTTCGTATTGATTCTATTACTCATTTGAGACGATGTTGTATATAGCCTATATGTGGCTTCTTGTAATGATGTAGGGCTATGCCTAAGATTTATTGTCTTGATAGATGGTTTATGAGATGAGACGACTTTTATGACTATTATTTCTCTTTTTATAAATGTGTGAAATAAAAGTAGAAGACTATGTAATCTTCTTATACGAACAAGTCTATGTATACTTGATATAAATATGACTATGTGTATGTAGAGGTCTATGTAAACCTCCGAGTAGTTTATAGATAAAAAGTTTTAAATTCCTTCACATTTTTAATCGATGAATGCTATGATGGGTCTAAGAGGCTTGTCTTAGTCCTCTAAGAGGACGACGACGCCGGTTACCTCTGGGGGTAAACCCGGATGTGACAGGGGCATTGACTTTATGGGCCCTTTTGTGAGTTCTCATGGGATGAAGTACATTCTGGTGGCATTCGATTATGTGTCTAAATGGGTGGAGGCTATCACACTTGCGAATAATGAAGGGAAGAGTGTCACCGCGTTCTTGAAAAAGAACATATTTTCCAGATTTGGCACCCCAAGGGTTATTATAAGTGATGGGGGATCCCACTTTTGCAACAAGCTATTTAAGGGATTATTGGAAAAATATGGGGTTCGCCATAATGTGGCCACTCCATACCATCCTCAAACTAGTGGGTGTAACAACCCTAAAAATTGCTATGCTAAGTAATGCTTAATGTGTCTAGAATGCCTACGATTAGACCGGGTTCACACGGTTTGATGCATGTAGAACCAAACATCTGAACCCTTGCTACAGCCAAGCCAACTAACTTGGGAATTTAGTTGAGCTAGGAAAGGTTGGGTCCAGCCATGTAGGGCTCTCGAATACGAAGATTTACTCGAATGAGTCTTTACCAGACTTAAAAATGGAAAATCTCAGGTTTGGAGGTTCTAGGGGTAAAATGGTCTTTTTCTAGGCTAAGAGTAGTATCGTAATTGCCCCAAATATATAATAAATTATTTAATTAATAAGGTGGAGGGGCATTTTGGGGAGAGAGGGGTAAAAATTGGCTCTTAGAGTGAAGTCTTGCTCCACCTAGGTTCGAACCTAGGTGGAAGCATGATTTAAATTGTTTTTATTTAAGTTGGTAAATTAAAGTAATTAATTAATATTTATTATTTATTGGCTGATTTAAAATAAAAGGGAAATAAAATTTTTATCAGTTAATAAAAACCTTATTTGACTAAGTCCTAAACTAGACTCCTAAGCCTAAGAAAACTCTCATCTCTCTCTCACGTCTCTATCATTCTCTTTCACGTTCTCTCTGCCAAAATAACTTAGAAGAACAGAAAATTTACCAAAGTTCTTCACACTTGAATAACTCACAATGAAAAATAAAATCAAACGCTAAGCAAAATACGTTAGGCAAAGGGAGGGTTTTACGTCGAAAGTTTGGTGTTGAAACTTGGTTTTGGACGTGAGTGTTGGAGAAGGTTTCGGCAGCAACTTCAAGGTTTGAATGTCATAAAACGTATGGGTTTTCTTACTGTTGGTGCCTTTCCCAAGAGACCCCTTAAGGTTCAGTATATTCTAATCCAAAAACTAGGATTGTTCCCCGTTGCATGTCCCTGTCACTAGCTCCCATTGATTCGTAGGTTGGGTATGTTTGCCGATAGATATTAGGCGTGTAATGTGTTTCCGTGACTAATATGTTCATGAATGTATGTTTGAAATCGTATGAATGACAACCCATGTTTTCCGAACTATGTGTAAGTCTGTGCAAAATGTGAACTGTAGCCTATAGCCCTCGGATTTAAGGCTCAAAAAATGATGTATTATGGTTGTATTTTTACGTGCACAAACTGAGGTAAGTCGTGATGTTCATATGAAATGTTATGTGGCTGAATTGAGTGAGAAACTCTTGGCTAAACGAATCCATGAAAATGCACCTAAAACGTTATAAATGAACCATGAAATTTCCCTACGAACTAATGTGTAACTTGATGAAAAAGATACTGAAAAATTACAAAATTTTCAGCCACAAGTTGATGAATTTCGGTCAAGTTAATATGGTTTAAAATGTTATGAAAAATGAAGAAAAAGAAGTGAGGTCACTGAGGGTCGAACCCGTGACCTCACCATGTAAAAAAACATGAAATTAAGTGAGTTGAAAGTATTGTGGTGAGGGGGATTCGAATCATGGTATTGGCTGGAAAATGTAACTCTAAAAATAAGAAATGAGAGGAGTGGGATTCGAACCCACCACCTCTCAATCAGATTTAAGGAAGAGTAAAAGAAAAAAAAAAGGCTGAGGCATGTGGGAATCGAACCCACGACCTCTAGGCTGGTTAAGGGAAATTAAAGAGAAAAATAAAGTGAGGCTGTGGGGATTCGATCCCACACCCTCATGGTCAACTCGAAAAAAGTCAAGGAAAAAGTAATTTAAATAAAAAGGGGTTGTGGGGGTTCGATCCCACAACCCCTCGGCCAAGAAAGAGAATATTTAAAGAAAAGAAATTAAAGGGAAATGAAGGTGTTGGGGCTTCACCTTGGGTCCCCAAGACGTGTGAGCTAAACCAAATTAAATAAAAAATGTAAGTGTTGTCCAAGGGATTCGAAATCGGGTTCCCTTGCCCAAATTCTGTATTGATACATAAGTCATACGTGAATAAATATTCAAAAATAATGTTTCTTACATAGATCAAAATCAAAATCTTGGCATACTTACAAGATGCATAAGTCTTGTACCACATAATCTTAGGAAGATATAAATCACTTAAACGAACTATGAATGAAGACTCATGGCTTGTATGTATAGACCCATAAGTCTAGCATACGTTTAGAAGTGAGTGAACCTAAGATGTATGTAATGAAATAATGAGATGAACAATGAATGATGAGACACTAGAAGGGTTAAGAAAGAGTGTGAAACACACTAAATGGCCAGGTGCATTGGCATATGATGAAGTGAACATTCACGTAAAATGGGGTGAGTAAATATGAAGAGCGAATGTGCTAAAGTTAATGAATGTGGTGACAACATGATAAGAGGCTAATGTGAAATGATGAGAGCAATCTCAAATGAGCCTAAATAAATGTTACCAAAACGTACTCACATATGAGAGTGTAAGGTTAATGAAGAGACCAGTCTCTATGAACACTCTAATGAAAGTATTGAGAATAATGTATACTTAATACTAATGATGAGATGAGAAATCATCTATTGAGCTATGATATCCTCATACTAAAAGCCAGATTCCATGACGTATGAGTTGAATGAAATGGAACTTTATACTGAGCACCGATAGACTAGCTATGAGCGGTGATGCCTTCTTTCGGGAAGGGCGGAGGTTCACGTAACACTTATGACATGAGACTGTCCGACATGCCGGTGTGGGTCTCCTTATATCTCCTAGTCATCGAACCTATACTGCCAATATAGGGATCTGGCGGGGTTCAATTCCCATGTACGCTAGCATGTTTATGGGTCTCTTTGGACGGTGATTCCACCTCTTTTCGGTGTGGGGGAGACACTGGATTTCATGATGCTCACTTGATCTATGTCCGTTAAAGTTAACGTTCCCAATGAATGAATAAGGCCAGCCTCAAATGATGCACATAATGAAATGAATGATACCAAAGGTGTTAGGCTAGGATAATCAAGAGGTGAGCTAGACTCAAGTAATGACACTAGGTTATTCTTGATCATTGCACAGCAAACCCGATGAGAGTCTTAAAATACATCCTAGGTATAGCTAGTGTTTACACTAGTTTATGAATGAATGAAATGAAGTACGTATGAATGAATGAAGCAGACTCTGTGTTTGCTAAAGAAGACTCCCTAGTTGAGGTCCCATATGTTGAGCCCTCATTTTGCGAAGTCTTAATGTCAAGTCCATGATTCCAAGGTCTCATGGAATATGAATGAATGATATGAAAAATGTTATGTGCTATATCCAATATGATATGTGCTATGTGTAAGATGTTATGTGTTGTGTGCAATATGATAAATATGATGATGCATGTTACTCTCATAGCATGAATTTCCTAATCCAAATTTGGAAAGCTCACTGACTTTCCTAATCCAAATTTGGAAAGCTCACTGACTTTCCTAATCCAAATTTGGAAAGCTCACTAACTTTCCTAATCCCAATTTGGCAAGTCCACTCACTTGACTTTCCGTAATCATGTTGTTAGGAAAGAGCTATTCTTACTCATGCATTTCCTTGGTGTGTGATTGCATATACCCATACTTAGTACAAGTGTGTACTAATCCCATACATCTCTATATTTTTAGGTGCAGGCACAGGTGGACGCTAGAGCTTACAGTTTGACGTTGCAGCTATCCGGACGTGGAGCTTTCATCTGGACTTGGTAGGCACTCATGCTTTCGAGGATGTCTACCGTTACTATCTAGCTTAGATGTAGGCTTTACTAGTGGAGTATGTTCCACTAGTGTTTCTTTCCACTTTCATATCAGACTTTGTATTGGTGCCGTTTTGGCAAAATACGTTTAATGCAATTATGAACTGTTTCTTTCATTTGATTATCTCTATATTAGATGGTTGATTTGTGAATGGCTATGATGTTAAGTTTAAAATGCTTTGCATTAAATAAGAAAACAAAAAGTTCAAATTTTCCGCTAAAATTAACCTAAATGAAGTAAGAATGACGTATGTAGGCTTGTCTGCGACCTCTGAGAGGTTAACGACGCCGGTCTCGTCTGGGTCTAGATTTCGGTCGTGACAAAGTTGGTATCAGAGCACTAGGTTAAACTTCGAGAATAATAAGTTCACATCAACCACATTGAGTAGTTTCTAAGTCATGGTAGTGAAGTGCACCACTATCCTAGATTAGAGACTGCATAATGCGTAAAATAATTTCCCTTCTTCTAATCTTATCGTGCTTTTCCTAATGTCTGATTTTCTTGGTGTTATGAGCGTGTCTAATATCAATGTAACAACCCTAAAAATAACTATGCTAAGTAATGTCTAACGTATCTAGAATGCCTAGATTAGATCGGGTTCACACGAATTGATGCGCGTAGAACCAGACCTCGGAACGCTTGCTACAGCCAAGACAAGTAACTTGGGGAGTTATTTGAGCTTTGAAAGGTTGGGTACAACCATGTAGGGCTCTCGAATACGAAGATTTACTCGAAGGAGTCTTTACCGGACTTAAAAAGAGGAAATCTTAGGTTTGAAGGGTCTAGGGGTAAAATGGTCTTTTTCCTGTCTAAGGGTAGTATCGTAATTACCCTAAATATATAATTATTTATTTAATTAATAAGGTGGAGGGGCAAATTTGGGAGAGAGGGCCGAAATTGGGCTCTTGAAGTGAAGTCTTGCTCCACCCAGGTTCGAACCTAGGTGGAAGCAATGAATTAATGTGCTTTTTATTTAAGCTATTGAATTAATGTAATTAATTAATAATTATTATTCTTTTACTTATTTAAAATAAAATAAAATTCAGATTTTTATTAAATAAACAAAACCCTATTGACTAAGTCCTAAAACTAGACTCCTAAGCCTCCTACAACTCCCACTCTCTCACGTTTATCTCTCCACTCTCACGCTCAATCTCTCTTCTTCTTTCTCACAAAATTTCTCTACCAAAATAAGATACAAAAGCATAAAAATAAACCAAGTTCTTCACACTTGAAGAACTCACAAGAAATCACAAGAAAACAAACGTTAATCGTACACTAGGCTAAGGGAGGTTGTCATTCGAGTGGTGTTGACATTGAGGAGGCTTAGACGTGTTTTTAGGTGAAGTTTTTGGGCAGCAAGTGAAGGGTTTAACGTCAAAAAGGTATGGGTTTTCTTCTCTCTTGGTCCCTTTCCCAAGAGACCCCTTAAGGTTCATATTATTCATCCGAAAACTAGGATTGTTTCCCCTTTTGTATGCCCCTGTCACTAGCTCCCAATGAATCGTAGGTTGGGTATGATTGCTGGTAGATTTAGGTGTATGTTATGTTCTCGTGATAAATATGATTATGTTTGTGTACTTAAAATCGTACGAAAGACAACCATGTATTCGAAATTATGTATAAGTGTGTGCGTGTGCAAGTATGTTACAGTGAATGAGGCTCTCGGGTTAAGGCTCCAAATTTGATAATGTTTTGGTTGTCATTTTACATGCATAAACCTATGTAAATCGTGATGTTCATTAAAATGAAAGTGTGACTGATTTGAGTACAAATCTTTTGGCTAAACGAATCTATGAAAAATGCACCCCAAAAAGTGTTAAATGATCTATGAATTTCCCTAAGATTTCAAGTGAAAATGTTGGTGAAAATAAGCTAAAAAAATGACTAAATTTCCAGCAAACTTACAAGTTTGGTTTAGGCTAAATAATGATGAATAAATCTGGAAATTTATTTGAGTGTAAAGGGATGAGGCCACCAGGATTCGAACCTGTGACCTCACCTGCGAATCTGCCTTAAGAACGTGAAAAAAGAATGGGGGTCGGGGGACTCGATCTGGAGTACTGTCTGTAAGGTGAAGTACAAATAAAAACAATTAAGAAATGAGAGGAGTGGGGTTCGAACCCACAACCTCTCAATCATAAGTTAAGGAAGGCGAATTAAAAGGTAAAGTGAGGCATGGGAATCGAACCCACGACCTCTAGGCGAAACGGGGAGAAATAAAAAGAAAATAAAGTGAGGTTGTGGGGGTTCGATCCCACAACCTCACTGCCACCGCTGAAATAGTCAACATTTAAAAGAAATTAAAATAAGGAGGCTGTGGGGGTTCGACCCCACAACCTCTCAGTCCCAAACGAGTAAAAGAAACATAAAGGGAGGCTTTTGGGGTTTGATCCCACAACCTCATGGTTAATGCGAAATAGACAAGGAAAATTAATAGGAAAATAAAAGGGGGCTGTTGGGGTTCGAACCCACAACCCCTCGGCCAAGGGAGAGAGTTTCTAAAGAAAAGGAACTAAAAAGAAACGTTAATGTTGGGGCTCGATCTAGGGTCCCAATGTCATGTGGACCAAAAATAAAATAAATGAAAAATGTAAAGTGTTGTCCAAGGGATTTGAAACCGGGTTCCCTTGCCCAAATTCTGTATTGATACATAAGTCATACGTGAATTAAATCTTAAAAAATAATGCCACCTTCTTAGATCGAAATCGAGATCTTTGCATACATACAAGATGCATAAGTCTTGTACTACATAATCTTATGAAGATATGAGTCACTTAACGAACTATGAATGAAGCCTCATGGTTTGTATGTGTAGACCCATAAGTCTAACATACGTTTAAAAATAAGTGAACCTAAGATGTATGTAAAGAAATGATGTAAACCTAGAAGGGTTAAGTACGAGTGTAGAACACACTAAATGGCCAAGTGCATTGGCATACAATGAAATGAATATTATGTAATTAAATGATGAAACCCTAGAAGGGTTAAGTAAGAGTATAAAACACACAAATGGCCAAGTGCATTGGCATATGATGAAATGAGCATTCACGTAAAATGGGGTGAGTAATTATGAAGAGCAAATGTGCTAATGTAATGAATGTGGTGACAACATGATAAGAGGCTAATGTGAAATGATGAGAGCAATCTCAAATGAGCCTAAGTAAATGCTACCAAAACGTACTCACCTATGAGAGTGTAAGGTTAATGAAAATACCAGTCTCTATGAACATTCTAATGAAAGTATTGAGAATAATGTATACTTAATACTAATAATGAGATGAGAAATCATCTATTGAGATATGATGTCCTCATACTAGAAGCCAGCTTCCATGACGTATGAGTTGAATGAAATGGAACTGTATACTGAGCACCGATAGACTAGCTATGAGCAGTGATGCCTTCTTTCGATAAGGGCAGAGGTTACATAACTCTCATGAGATGAGACTGTCCGGCATGCCGGGTATGGGTCTACTTATATCTCCTAATCTTCGAACCTATACTGCCAATATAGGGATCTGGCGAGTTAAATTCCCATGTACACTAGAATCTTTTGGGTCACTTTGGCCGGTGATTCCACCTCTTTTTGGTGTGGGGGAGACACTGGATGTCATGATGCTCGCAAGATCTATGTCGGTTAAAGTTAAAGTTCCTAATGAATGAATGAGGCCAACCTCAAATGATGCACATAATGAAATGAATGATACCAAAGGTGTTAGGATAGGATAATCAAGAGGTGAGCTAGACCCAAGTAATGACACTAGGTTATTCTTGATCATTGCACAACAAACCCGATGAAAGTCTAAAACTACATCCTAGGTATAGCTGGTGTTCACACTAGCCTATGAACAAAATGAAATGAAGTACGTATGAATGAATGAAGCAGACTCTGTGTTTGCTAATGAAGACTCCCTAGTTGAGGTCCCATATGTTGAGCCCTCATTTTGGAAAGTCTTAATGTCAAGTCCATGGAAAGCTCACTGACTTTCCTAATCCAAATTTGGAAAGTTCACTAACTTTCCTAATCCCAATTTGGCAAGTTCACTGACTTGACTTTCCATAATCATGTTATTAGGAAAGAGCTATTCTTACTCATGCATGTCCTTGGTGTGTGCTTGCATATATCCATACTTAGTACAAGTGTGTACTTATCCCATACAACTCTATATTTTTAGGTGTAGGCACAGGTGGACGCTAGAGTTTACAGGTTGACGATGCAGCTATCCGGACGTGGAGCTTTCATTCGGACTTGGTAGGCCCTCATGCTTTCGAGGATGTCTACCGTTATTTTCTAGCTTAGATATAGCATTTAGCTAGTGGAGCATGTTCCACTAGTGTTTCTTTCCACTTTTATTTCAGACTTTGTATTGGTGCCGTTTTGGCAAAAATACGTTTAATGCAATTACGAACTGTTTCTTTCATTTGATTATCCCTATATTAGATGGTTGATTTGTGAACGCCTATGATGTTAAGTTTAAAATGTTTAGCATGAAATAAGAAAACAAAAAGTTCAAATTTTCCGCTAAAATTAACCTAGATGAAGTAAGAATGACGTATGCAGGGTTGTCTGCGACCTCTGAGAAGTCAACGACGCCGGTCTCGTCTGGGTCTAGATTCCGGTCATGACAAAGTTGTTATCAGAGCACTAGGTTAAATTCCGAGGATAATAAGTTCACATTAACCACATTGAGTAGTTTCTAAGTCATGGTAGTGAAGTGCACCACTATCCTGAATTAGAGACTGCATGATGCGTAGGAAAATTCCCTTCTTCTGATCTTATCGTGCCTTCTCTAATGTCTGTTTCTTGGTGTTAAGAGCGTATCTAACATCAACTCTTGAGATTCAAAAAGATGAATACGAGGAGAAACTAAGGCGGAGCAACAAGGTGTTCCGAGGAAGAACCTACATGCCAGCACCATGGCTAGCAGGTTAAGGGACTTCACGAAGATGAATCCTCCCGTTTACACTGGATATAAGATTGCTGAGAATCTCGAGGAGTAGTGTAGGAAAGCTATGCTGCATGCCAGCATGGACCTTTCCAGGCTTATGGTCCATGTCGAGCAAGTGGAGAAAAGCAGGAACAGGAAGCGCACTAGGGCAGGGAACAGATCAAGGCAAGCTGAGGAGAATTTTTCAAGGAAGAGTAGTACTGAAATCAGGGATAAGCCCAGGTTTAAGAAGGGACTCTCCCACCAAGGGGAGTCAAGTTCATCCAAGGGTCGCTATGATAGGGATTCCGAGTCCAGATTTAAGAGAAACAATGAAGTAGATACACCTCAGGAGAGGCCACCTTGCAGGAAGTGTGGCAAACTGCATGGAGGAGAGAGTATGATGGGCTCTAACGCTTGTTACAGTTGTGGCAAACCGGGTCACATGGTGAAGGATTGTCCGAATAGGAGAAGTCAAGAACAAGGGAAGGAAAAAGTTCAGCCGAATGGTCCAAGTGAAGAGGCTCCAAGGAGGCAACGATTCTTCGCACTGAAGTCTAGGGGTGTAGGGGAAGACACCTCTGGTGATGTCTCGGGTGCGTAGCCTAAATTAGTTTTTCATGTGTATGGTTTTATGCACTAGTATGAAGTTAATATGTTGGAGTCATCATGTTGGTTTCTGACGTATGTGACTTATGTGTTTAATTTTGTTGTATGCTTTGATGAGACTAGTTCAGGAAGGAGTTCCTTAGTCTATTAATGTGAAGCCGCTAGTAGGTTTCAAGGATGTGCACCAACCTACTAATATGTGAATCAGATATTCACCAAGAAAAAGCATTGAATAGTTTAGGTATGGATTTTCTCCATAAGTTATGCTACCATAGACTATCAAACAAGTGTAGTGAGGTTTCAGTTGACAAATGAGATAGGGTATAAATGGGTAGGGCGCGGATCAATCCAACAAAGCCATATAATTTCAAATCTTAAGGCCAACAAGATGTTATCTAAGGGGTTAGATATACTCCTCCTAAGGCTGGTTTTGTTTAAGAAACTCAAAGTTTTAGTGCAATAGTCGACTTGGTGTCGTAAGTCCATAATCGTATGAGTAATAATTGCACTATATGAGTTAAAATGAATTCATGTTTGTATAGCGTGGACATGTTTGCTGTTTTTATATAGCGTGGACATGATTTTTCTGTTGCATGTGTTGTGAGGTGCATCAAGTTAAGTGCGATTGAGAAGGAAGTTCCTCAATCACAAATATGAAGCTTCAGATAAGCTTGAGTAATATGCATTATCCAGAGAAAGTGTGAAACAGAAATTCACAAAGCGTAAAGTCTCAAGTATGTTAAGATATCTTCGAAAATCACCCTCTTTATTTTAAAATGATGTGTAGTGTCATTCGGGGACGAATGTTCCTAAGGGGGGATAATGTAACAATCCTAATAATTACTATGTTAAGTAATGTCTAACGTATCTAGAATGCCTAGATTAGATCGGGTTCACACAAATTGATGCGCGTAGAACCAGACATCGGAACCCTTGCTAAGCCAAGCCAACTAACTTGGGGAGTTAGTTGAGCTTGGAAAGGTTGGGTCCAACCATGTAGGGCTCTCGAATATGAAGATTTACTCGAAGGAGTCTTTACCTGACTTAAAAAGAGGAAATCTTAGGTTTGAAGGGTCTAGGGGTAAAATGGTCTTTTTCCTGTCTAAGGGTAGTATCGTAATTACCCTAAAAATATAATTAATTATTTAATTAATAAGGTGGAGGGGCAATTTGGGGAGGGAGAGCCGACATTGGGCTCTTGAAGTGAAGTCTTGCTACACCCGGGTTCGAACCTAGGTTGAAGCAATGAATTAATGTGCTTTTTATTTAAGCTATTGAATTAATGTAATTAATTAATAATTATTATTCATTAGCTGATTTAAAATAAAATAAAAATCAGATTTTTATTAAATAAACAAAACCCTATTGACTAAGTCCTAAAACTACACTCCTAAGCCTCCTACAACTCCCACTCTCTCACGTTTGTCTCTCAACTGTCACGCTCAATCTCTCTTCTTCTTTCTCACAAAATTTCTCTGACAAAATAATATACAAAAGCAGAAAAATAAACCAAGTTCTTCACACTTGAAGAACTCACACGAAATCACAAGAAAACAAACGTTAATCGCACACTAGGCTAAGGGAGGTTGTCATTCGAGTGGTGTTGACATTGAGGAGGCTTAGACGTGTTCCTGGGTGAAGTTTTTGGGCAGCAAGTGAAGGGTTTTACGTCAAAAAGGTATGGGTTTTCTTCTCTCTTGGTCCCTTTCCCAAGAGACCCCTTAAGGTTCATATTATTCATCCGAAAACTAGGATTGTTTCCCCTTTTGTATGCCCCTGTCACTAGCTCCCAATGAATCATAGGTTGGGTATGATTGCTGGTAGATTTAGGTGTATGTTATGTTCTTGTGATAAATATGATTATGTTTGTGTACTTAAAATCGTATGAAAGACAACCATGTATTCGAAATTATTTGCAAGTGTGTGCGTGTGCAAGTATGTTACAGTGAATGAGGCTCTCGGGTTAACGCTCCAAATTTGATAATGTTTTGGTTGTCATTTTACGTGCATAAACCTATGTAAATTGTGATGTTCATTAAAATGAAAGTGTGGCTGATTTGAGTACAAATCTTTTGGCTAAACGAATCTATGAAAAATGCACCCCAAAAAGTGTTAAATGATCTATGAATTTCCCTAAGATTTCAAGTGAAAATGTTGGTGAAAATAAGCTAAAAAAATGACTAAATTTCCAGCAAACTTACAAGTTCGGTTTAGGCTAAATAATGATGAATAAATTTGGAAATTTATTTGAGTGTAAAGGGATGAGGCCACCAGGATTCGAACCTGTGACCTCACCCGCGAATCTGCCTTAAGAACGTGAAAAAAGAATGGGGGTCGGGGGACTCGATCTCGAGTACTGTCTGTAAGGTGAAGTACAAATAAAAATAATTAAGAAATGAGAGGAATGGGGTCTGAACCACAACCTCTCAATCATAAGATAAGGAAGGCGAATTAAAAAGAAAAGTGAGGCATGGGAATCAAACCCACGAACTCTAGGCGAAAAGGGGAGAAATAAAAAGAAAATGAAGTGAGGCTATGGGGGTTCGATCCCACAACCTCACTGCCAACGCTGAAATAGTCAACATTTAAAAGAAATTAAAATAAGGAGGCTGTGGGGGTTCGACCCCACAACCTCTCAGTCCTAAATGAGTAAAAGAAAAATAAAGGGAGGTTGTGGGGGTTTCATCCCACAACCTCATGGTTAATGCGAAATAGACAAGGAAAATAAATAGGAAAATAAAAGGGGGTTGTGGGGGTTCGAACCCACAACCCCTCGGCCAAGGGAGAGTGTTTCTAAAGAAAAGGAACAAAAAAGAAACGTTGATGTTGGGGCTCGATCTAGGGTCCCAATGTCATGTGGACCAAAAATAAAATAAATGAAAAATGTAAAGTGTTGTCCAAGGGATTTGAAACCGGGTTCCCTTGCCCAAATTCTATATTGATACATAAGTCATACGTGAATTAAATCTTCAAGAATAATGCCACCTACTTAGATCGAAATCGCAATCTTGGCATACATACAAGATGCATAAGTCTTGTACTACATAATCTTAGGAAGATATGAGTCACTTAACGAACTATGAATGAAGCCTCATGGTTTGTATGTGTAGACCCATAAGTCTAACATACGTTTAAAAATAAGTGAACCTAAGATGTATGTAATGAAATGATGTAAACCTAGAAGGGTTAAGTACGAGTGTAAAACACACTAAAAGGCCAAGTGCATTGGCATACGATGAAATGAATATTATGTAATGAAATGATGAAACCCTAGAAGGGTTAAGTAAGAGTGTGAAACACACAAATGGCCAAGTCAATTGGCATATAATGAAATGAACATTCACGTAAAATGGGGTGAGTAATTATGAAGAGCAAATGTTCTAATGTTAATGAATGTGGTGACAACATGATAAGAGGCTAATGTGAAATGATCATAGCAATCTCAAATGAGCCTAAGTAAATGTTACCAAAACGTACTCACCTATGAGAGTGTAAGGTTAATGAAAAGACCAGTCTCTATGAACACTCTAATGAAAGTATTGAGAATAATGTATACTTAATACTAATGATGAGATGAGAAATCATCTATTGAGCTATGATGTCCTCATACTAGAAGCCAACTTCCATGACGTATGAGTTGAATGAAATGGAACTTTATACTGAGCACAGATAGACTAGCTATGAGCGGTGATGCCTTCTTTTGGGAAGGGCGGAGGTTTACGTGACTCTCATGAGATGAGAATGTCCGGCATGCCGGGTATGGGTCTCCTTATATATCCTAGTCTTCAAACCTATACTGCCAATATAGGGATCTAGCAGGGTTCAATTTCCGATATACGCTAGCATGTTTTGGTTCACCTTGGCCGGTGATTCCACCTCTTTTCGGTGTGGGGATGACACACTGGATTTCATGATGCTCACATGATCTATGTCGGTTAAAGTTAAAGTTCCCAATGAATGAATGAGGCCAGCCTCAAATGATGCACATAATGAAATGAATGATACCAAAGGTGTTAGGATAGGTTAATCAAGAGGTGAGCTAGACTGAAGTAATGACACTAGAATATTCTTGATCATTGCACAACAAACCTGATGAAAGTCTTAAACTACATCCTAGGTATAGCTGGTGTTCACACTAGCCTATGAACGAAATGAAATGAAGTACGTATGAATGAATGAAGCAGACTCTGTGTTTGCTAATGAAGACTCCCTAGTTAAGGTCCCATATGTTGAGCCCTCATTTTGGAAAGTCTTAATGTCAAGTCCATGATTCCAAGGGCTCATGGCATATGAATGAATGTTATAAAAGATGTTATGGGCTATATGCAATATGATATGTGCTATGTGTAAGATGTTATGTGCTGTGTGCAATATGATAAGTATGATGATGCATGTTACTCTCATGTCATGACTTTCATAATCCAAACTTGGAAAGCTCACTGACTTTCGTAATCCAAATTTGGAAAGATCACTGACTTTCCTAATCCAAATTTGGAAAGTTCACTAACTTTCCTAATCCCAATTTGGCAAGTCCACTGACTTGACTTTCCATAATCATGTTGTTAGGAAAGAGCTATTCTTACTTATGCATGTCCTTGGTGTGTGCTTGTATATACCCATACTTAGTACAAGTGTGTACTAATCCCATACAACTCTATATTTTTAGGTGCAGACTTAGGTGGACGCTAGAGTTTACAGGTTGACGATGCAGCTCTCCGGACGTGGAGCTTTCATCCGGACTTGGTAGGCCCTCATGCTTTCGAGGATGTATACCATTATTATCTAGCTTAGATGTAGGCTTTAGCTAGTGGAGCATGTTCCACTATTGTTTCCTTCCACTTTCATTTCAGACTTTGTATTGGTGCCGTTTTCGCAAAAATACGTTTAATGCAATTACGAACTGTTTCTTTCATTTGATTATATCTATATTAGATGGTTGATTTGTGACCGCCTATGATGTTAAATTTAAAATGTTTAGCATGAAATAAGAAAACAAAAAGTTCAAATTTTCCGCTAAAATTAACCTAGATGAAGTAAGAATGACGTATGTAGGCTTTTCTGCGACCTCCCAGAGGTCAACGATGTCGGTCTCATCTGGGATCTAGATTCCGGTCATGACAATCAATTCTTATTGTTTTCAGAGAATGAATACTAGGAGGAACGATGGTCAGAGGAGAGGAGGTGCAGCTGCTAGGGACAATCAGGTTCCACCCCAGGTGTCACAACCCGAGATGATACCCTAGAAGATAGGGTGCAATCTCGGATTGCAACCGGTGTCGTCGAACTCTCAGAGTTCTAAGACAAGCCTCATTCATATCATTCATTGCATATACATAGTGAAAAGTAGTGCGGAATTAAAACGTTTCACAAAAACATAATATAGTCTTTAAAAACCTCTTTCATATAAAAGTAATAGAAATGCTAAGTCTCAATCTCATCATCTTAAGACACAAGAGTACTTTAATACGAAAATAGAAATAACATAGTCTTATTACAATACTTCATAAAAGAAACATAAGATGACATATATGCCCTCGATACAAATGAGGACATACTTCAATTCTTCTACTCGGACGATTCTTCTAAGCCCAAGTCTTCTTCTCCAAAAGCTCCTTACCTACCAAGAACTATAAATAGAAAATAAAGCATGGAATTAGTACAACCACATGTACTAAGTATGGCTATATGCATAAAATCATGAAAATGGACTTTATTGGAAATATGCATCTTTTCATTTAGAAATCATAGATTAAACATAAGAACATCATTTATCAATTAAGAAACACATAAGATAACAATTAACCAAAGATAGCATTTAAAAGGCTCACTGTACAGTGAGTTCACTTCACTGTACAGTGAAGTCCCTTCACTGTTACAGTGAAGTCCAAACCTTCCCTTTTAACATCTTCTAGCATGTAATACCCTCACTTAAAGTCATCCTAAGATTCACTTAAGTCACACAAAGAGAGACCGCCCATGCACCCTCTCTAGATGTGCCTAAACGACCCTTAAGATTACCTACAATGAGTCACATACATCCTTAGAAAACAATCATAAACATCTATGTAAGATTCTTCTACCAAAGGTCAATTCCAAGATTCACTTGAGTAAGTGTGGAGTGACCGCCCATACAATCTCTATCACACACACACAAGAGATCCTATAGACTACCTCAATAGAATCATTCTCACTAAACACACCAACACTTAGATGATAAGACATTCTCCTTCCAAAGCCTATCAAAAGACCTACTTAAGTAAATCGATATGATAAAGTCCATAGTACAATTACCTCTCCAAGATTACCTAAATAGTTCTTAAGACTTTCTAAGGTTTAGATCATGTCAACAAGATTAACCAACTTCCCTAACTAGAGTCATCCTCAAGACTTCCAAAGATAAGACATGAAGAGACCATCCTTTCATGTCCTCCTCACACTTTAGCTAAGGAATGCTTAAGTCACTTTAGATTAGGTACTCAACCATTTACATAGTTACTAACATAGGTCATTAGTTCATTAGTTCATTAGTTCATTAAGACTCATACATCACATAAGACACTCACATAAAGCATCACATAAGACACTCACATAATGGATCACATAATGGTCTTTGGACAAGACCTAGGAACTCCACATAACACCTTCAAAGTCTATTGTGCAATGTCTAGATAGCGTCCCATACCACCACCTAAACCTCATAAACTTATATAATGATAATAGGTATTCCACATGATGAGAATAGGCAATAACCGACATAGACCATGGTAGCAAGACATGGAATCCGAAGTTCTATCCTACTTCGATGAGGTTGTTCTACTTGCCAATGGTAGAACTTGGACACATCCCATGTAGGCACATGGTTAAGGAATATGAAGAGTGTACGAAGCATTCAATCTCTTATTTAATTGAATCCACTTCCCCCTTACTCATACTCACTCGGTGCTAGCCTTTGTTCTCATAGATTAATTCACATTAAGGTTCATATAAATAGGTCCCTTATCTAGTTCATGACCTCTTTACATTCACCCTACCAAAGCAAGGTCCACTAGGGCATAACTCATTTTGGCGACAAGAAGCTCATAGCGACTTCCCTAAGATATGATATGATGCCGTTCCAGCCAATCAACCTTAAGTACATCACTCATCACATGAAGGATACCATTACGGCTAACTACTTCACAATTCATAACCTCACCACTAAGTTCAAGGTTCCACATAAATTGACCTTCTTATCATCAAGGTCCCACTTATATTATTATTCAAGACTAAGAGTTATAACACCCTAAATCAAGACATCACATACCCATAACCATATACACATTATGCAAGAGATACAAGTCAACCAAGACAAGACATCACATACTTCACTTTTAACACATGATACAAGCCATTCTAGAAACACTTCTAAAACAACCTATCATCTTCAAGTCATCCTATATATCATCATAACATCATTAATATACTCCACATAGACTCACAAAGTCAAGTAGGAATAACCAAGACTTAACCCTAACACTATACTCATAATGTCAAGTCAAAGTCTAACATAATCACTTAAGGCAACATAACTAGAAGAATACATACATGACTATATAACTTCACATGTAGATAAGTAATATCATACTCACATCATCAACTACACAAATAGCCACATAACTTCAAGTAGTTGCCAATAAGGCCATGCTCATAATATTGCATAAAGTAACGCCGACAAGGCCACATCAAATGCAAGTAAAACACATAACACCGCCACCATAAGTGGACCATACCAATCACAATAGAATCAAAGTATAATTAATATCAAATTAAGGAAAACGGGGAAGCATACCTTCATCCCCTTATCCACACTTCAATTCAATGCCAAATCAACCAATCCAACATCACAAGGCCCTTACCCATGGCCATGAACAATAATTCAAAGCAATAACCATAAAACTCAATGAATCTACATCAATTCAATCTAGGTTTAACAATATAATATCAATTACATATCAATTGAACACAATTCTTATATCATTAGAAAGCCCATAAGAAACTACACAACAATTCATCAATATAAGCTTAATATCAAGTAACCCAAAAAGTAGTCAAAACTAGGGTTCATCAATTCACATGGGTTCATAGGTAATTTATGTTGAAATCATCAATACAATATCAATTAGATCATAATTCAATGTTTAGAAATCATTTATGCAAGAACCCACGGTAGAATCCCAAAATTGGACAATTCACTTAAGAAAACTTTGTAAAACACTTTGAGAATTGGGATCCTTGATGAAATAAGTTTCAAGGATCAAAAGCCACACCTCAAGGATGATAATTCTTCACTTTGATGAAGAATTTCCACTCAAGAACCCCTCACCAAGCTGCCTCTTCAATGGAGTCTTCAATGGAGGTTTTGGGATTTCTAAGAGACTTTGGGTTTTGATTTTTTTAGAAGAATGAATTATTCTAAGTGTTAAACACTTATATACTCATCTAAAATATCCATAAGACACTTAAGAAACCGCCTAAACTATTATTTGGACGTGGGGTGAATTTACCAATTTACCCCAGACTTGGCAGCAAATCTGCGCACAGGGACATTGGCTGCGATGACTGGCTTGTGATGGGGCATCACGGGTGCAACGGCCCGTCATGACCCTCCGTTGCAAGCTCTAGTGGCTTGAAAAAGGTTCCCCCTACACCCTTGTACAAGGCCCGCACGACTGAACCTTGTGACGGGGTGTCACAGCCACTACTAACCGTCGACTGCTCCGTCGCCAAGGCTGCCTGGGACAGCCTGCCATCAGGTTTTGGGTCCTTTCCTCAAGGACCCTTTGATGGTCCTTGGGGATAATTTCCCAGACTTTTACAACCCAAATATGATCATATATGAGTTTAACACCTCTCACATGAATTTCATCCAAAACGAACACATAAAACTCGACGAAACTTGCCTAGATGTACAAGGTCGACTCAAGGCACATCTTTCGAATGCCTCGGACGTTCTTGATCGTTTGACCTCCAAACTTCACAAAACTTTAACCACTGCCTATACATGCTATAATAACTCTATTAAGAACCTTTAAACACCATGAAACACATATAAACACATAGAACCACATAAAAGACAATTAGGTGACTTAGTCATCAAACGTCTTAGTCGTCCCTTGACGTTTGACTTCCAACACCTCTAATATTTTAGCTACTACCTCTATACCACATACTAAACATATTTAGGACCTTAGAACACTAAGACCAACATATTATGCTCTAGTTAACCTATGTCATTTTCAAGGTCTTACACCAGGCTCCAGCTGAAGAAGTGGCTATACCGGTTAACCCAGCTGGGTTGACTGATGCGGAGGTGCGGTCATCTCTGGACCAGATGGCATAGGCCATAACTATGCAGGCCCAGGCCATGACTACCCAGGTCAACCGGCAGAATGTTCAAAGGGAGAACCCACTGGTTCGTAGCATGGCTGACAGGCTGAGAGACTTCACGAGGATGAATCCTCCTATTTTCATAGGGTGTAAGACTTCAGAGGATCCCCAGGAGTTTGTGGACGAGGTGCATAATATTTTGGTGGATATGGGGTCCACAGACACTGAGAAGGCTGAGTTGGCTTCCTATCAGCTCAAGGATGTAGCACAGACTTGGTCCAAGATGTGGCAGGATAGCCGAGCTTTGGGCGGAGTTCCGATCACTTGGGAGCTGTTTAAGACAGCCTTCCTGGAGAGATTCTTTCCCAGGGAGATAAGGGAGGAAAAGGTTGAGGATTTTATCAACCTTAAGTAAGGATCAATGACAGTCAGGGAGTATTCCCTGAAGTTTGTTAAGTTATCCAGGTATGCTACTTTCCTTTGTATCTAACAGCAAGGATGAGATTAGTACTGAAGTTTGTTAAACTATCCAGGTATGCTACTTCCCTTGTATCTAACAGCAGGGATGATATGAGTAGGTTCCTCACAGGAATCAACAGAGATCTGGAAGAGGAGTGTCGGTCTGTGATGCTCCATGATAACATGGACCTCTCCAGGTTGATGGTGCATGTCCAGCAGGTAGAGGACAGCCGCAAAAAAAGGGGCATTCATGATGCTAGGAGGCCTAAGCCTCAAGATAAGTCAGGTCCCAGTCATGGAGGCCACAGAAACAATTTTGGCGTTCGTGAGCAGCCCAGGTTCAAAAAGGGGCAGCAGAGTTCTGGGAACTCTAATTCTTAGAGGAGTACAACACCTAGAAGAGACAGACCTGAGCCCAAGAAGGGAAATGGAGGTGAGATGCAGCGTCCCAGAAAGAACTGTGCTAAGTGTGGCCGTGCTCACAGTGGAGAGTGCAGACATGGCACTAATGCCTGCTTCGGTTGTGGTAAGAGTGGGCACATGGTTAGAGACTGCCCACAGAATAGAGGTCAGGCTGGAGATAATGCTCAGCCTAGGCCTAATCCACAGGGTGCAGCAGCAGCCGAGCCTCCTAAGAGGAACAGGTTCTATGCCCTGAACGGCAGGGAGGAGTAGGAGAAGTCCGCTGATGTGGTCACAGGTATGCTGTAAGTATTCTCAACTTCTGTTTATGCTTTACTTGATCCAGGGTCTACGCTTTCCTTTGTAACTACTTTGCTTGCTCTCACTTTTGAGATATTGCCTGAAGTTTTGCATGATCCTATAGTGGTTAGTACACCCTTAGAAGAAAATGTAAGAGCTGATAGAGTATACAAGGATTGCCCAATAGTTGTATGTGGTAGGACTATGTGTGCAGACTTGGTGGAGTTACCCATGAACGATTGTGACATCATTCTTGGCATGGACTGGCTTCATAGTTGTTATGCTTGTATGGATTGCCGTAGTAGGGTTGTGAGATTTCGTTTCCCTAATGAGGTAGAGCTGGTCTGGGAGGGGTACAACTCGAGTCGTCCTAATCCATTGATTTCAAACCTTAAAGCCAATAAAATGATGTCCGAGGGATTACTATGTCATCTTGTGAGTGTCAATGATTTAGATCATGACATTCCTTCTATAGACTCAGTGACTGTAGTGAGTGAGTTCCCAGATTTTTTTTATTGATGATTTGCCTGGAGTTCCTCCCCCTCGAGAGATTGACTTTGGTATAGACTTAGAACCCGATACTAAACAAATTTCAATTCCTCCTTACAGAATGGCTCCAGCTGAACTCAAAGAGTTGAAGCTGCAGTTAAAAGATCTCACTCATAAGGGTTTCATTCAGCCAAGCATATCCCCTTGGGGCGCTCCAGTGTTGTTTGTGAAAAAGAAGGATGGGACCCTTAGAATGTGTATCTATTATTGGCAGCTCAACAAAGTCACTATAAAGAATAAGTATCCACTTCCCCGAATAGATGATTTGTTTGATCAGCTTCAAGGGTCTAGTTTCTTCTCTAAGATTGATCTTCGTTCAGGGTATCATCAGCTTAGGGTTAGGGATGGAGATATCCCAAAGATAGCCTTTCATACCCGTTATGGTCATTATGAGTTCTTAGTCATGTCATTTGGTCTCACTAATGCACCAGCTGCATTTATGGACCTCATGAACTGAGTCTTCCATGAATACCTTGATTCTTTCGTCATAGTATTCATTGATGACATCCTCATCTACTCTAGGACCAAGGAAGAGCATGAACGGCATTTGAGACTAACCTTGCACCTACTTAGACAACATCAGTTGTATGCCAAATTCAGCAAGTGTGAATTCTGGCTTAGATCAGTGACCTTCTTGGGTCATGTTGTGTCCGATCAGGGCGTGGAGGTGGACCCCAGGAAGACTGAGGCTGTGAAGAACTGGCCAAAACCTCTTACTCCCACCGATATCCGTAGCTTTCTGGGATTGGCTGGTTACTACCACAGGTTCGTGGAGGGTTTTTCTTCCATTGCTTCCCCACTGACATCTTTGACTAAGAAGAAGGCCAAGTTCAAGTGGACGAAGACTTGTGAGAAGAGTTTCCAGGATCTCAAGGACAGACTCACTTCAGCCCCGGTGCTTACCTTGCCTAAATGTGGTGAGAATTACACTGTTTATTGTGATGCATCTAGGGTTGGTCTGGGTTGTGTTCTTATGCAGGTTGGTAAGGTGATAGCTTATGCGTCCAGACAGCTCAAGGTTCATGAGAAGAATTATCCCACTCATGACCTGGAGTTGGTAGATGTGGTGTTTGGACTGAAGCTGTGGAGGCACTACTTGTATGGAGTGCATGTGGATGTGTTCACAGACCACAAGAGTCTCCAGTACGTGTTCACGCAGAGAGAGTTGAATCTACGTCAGCAGAGATGGTTGGAGATGTTGAAGGACTATGACATCAATGTTCACTACCGTCCAGGTAAGGCTAATGTTGTAGATGATGGTTTGAGCAGGATGAGCATGGGAAGTACAACCCACATTGAGGATGAGAAGAAGGAGTTGGTGAACGATGTACACAGACTAGCCAGACTGGGTGTGCGGTTGGTTGACTCTACTAGTGGGGGTGTTTCAGTTCATCCTAGTTCTGAATCATCCTTGGTAGTTGAAGTCAAGCAAGGTCAGCATCTCGATCCTGTGTTAATAGAGCTGAAGGACTCAGTGTTGATAAAGATGAATGAGTCTTTTGCTTTGGGAGGTGACGGCATAATTAGGTACCAGGATAGGCTATGTGTACCAGATTTGAATGGTTTGCGGACCAGGATTGTTGCAGAGGCCCATGGTTCCAGATATTCCATACATCCAGGTTCCACAAAGATGTATCATGATCTTAAGCAGATTTATTGGTGGGATGGCATGAAGAAGGACATTGCAGAATATGTGGCCAAGTGTCCTAATTGTCAGTAGATTAAGGCAGAACACCTTAAGCCTAGCGGTCTTACTCAGATTATTGAGGTTCCGACTTGGAAGTGGGAGGCCATTAATATGGACTTCGTGGTTGGTCTTCCGAGGACTAGGAGACAACATGACTCCATATGGGTTATTGTGGACAGGATTACTAAGTCTGCCCACTCTATCCCTGTGAAGTCTAGTTACAGAGCTGAGGATTATGAGAGACTCTATATTGATGAGATTGTGAGATGGCATGGGATTCCTTTGTAGATCATTTCAGATAGAGGAGCTCAGTTCACTTCACATTGCTGGAGATCTTTCCAGAAAAGCTTAGGCACGCAGGTAAAGCTTAGTACTGCCTTTCATCCTCAGACTGATGGACAGGCAGAGCGCACCATTCACACATTGGAGGACATGTTGAGGGCGTGTGTGATTGACTTTAGGGGTAGCTGGGATGACCATATGCCTTTGATAGAGTTCTCATATAATAATAGCTATAACTCCAGCATTGGGACGGCACCATTTGAGGCACTGTATGGTAGGAGATGTAGATCTCAAGTTGGGTGGTTCGAGGTTAGAGAGTCATCCATTTTGGGTCCAGAGATCATTCATGAGGCCTTATAGAAGGTCAGGATGATTAGGGACAGGTTGGCTACTGCTTACAGTCGACAGAAGTCATATGCAGATAACAGAAAATGACCCTTAGAGTTTGATGTTGGTGACCAGGTCTATTTGAAGATATCACCTATGAAGGGGGTGATGAGGCTTGGCAGGAAGGGGAAGTTGAGTCCGAGGTATGTTAGGCAATATGATATCCTACAGCGTGTGGGTGAGGTGGCCTATGAGTTGGCATTGCCTGCGGAGCTAGCTTCTGTCCATCCATTCTTTCATGTATCCATGTTAAAGAAGTGCCTAGGTGATCTAGCATCGATTATACCTGTGGAAGGTTTGGGGGTCGATGAAGACTTGTCTTACGAGGAGGTACATGTTGATATCTTAGACAGACAGGTCAAGCGGCTAAGGAACAAGGAGATTGCCACAGTGAAGGTATTGTGGAGGAATCATCTTGTTGAGGGTGCTACGTGGGAGGCTGAGGCCGATATGAGATCCCGCTACCCTCATCTTTTCAGCTCTTGAGGTTAGACTTCCTACTATTAAGTCTAAGTTTCCTTATCTCTCCATTCTTGTTGCTATTGCTTGACTATGCATAGTGATTATGTTATGTTATGACTGGCATTGTGCTAGATAGTTAGTAGTGTCATTCGGGAACGAATGTTCCTAAGGGGGGGATAATGTAACAACCCTAAAAATGGCTATGCTAAGTAATGCTTAATGTGTCTAGAATGCCTACGATTAGACCGGGTTCACACGGATTGATGCCCGTAGAACCAAACCTCTGAACCCTAGCTATAGCCAAGCCAACTAACTTGGGGAGTTAGTTGAGCTAGGAAAGGTTGGGTCCAGCCATGTAGGGCTCTCGAATACGAAGATTTACTCGAATGAGTCTTTACCGGACTTAAAAAGGGAAAATCTCAGGTTTGGAGGGTCTAGGGGTAAAATGGTCTTTTTCCAGGCTAAGAGTAGTATCGTAATTGCCCCAAATATATAATTTATTATTTAATTAATAAGGTGGAGGGGCATTTTGGGGAGAGAGGGGTAAAAATTGGCTCTTAGAGTGAAGTCTTGCTCCACCCGGGTTCGAACCTATGTGGAAGCATGATTTAAATTGTTTTTATTTAAGTTGGTAAATTAAAGTAATTAATTAATATTTATTATTTATTGGCTGATTTAAAATAAAAGGGAAATCAAATTTTTATCAGTTAATAAAAACCTTATTTGACTAAGTCCTAAACTAGACTCCTAAGCCTTAGAAAACTCTCATCTCTCACGCTCATCTCTCTCTCACGTCTCTATCATTCTCTTTCACGTTCTCTCTACCAAATTAACATAGAAGAACAGAAAATTTACCAAAGTTCTTCACACTTGAAGAACCCACAACGAAAAATAAAATCAAACGCTAAGCAAAATACGTTAGGCAAAGGGAGGGTTTTCCGTCGAAAGTTTGGTGTTGAAACATGGTTTTGGACGTGAGTGTTGGAGAAGGTTTCGGCAGCAACTTCAAGGTTTGAACGTCATAAGGTATGGGTTTTCTTACTCTTGGTCCCTTTCCCAAGAGACCCCTTAAGGTTCAGTATATTCTAATTCGAAAACTAGGATTGTTCCCCGTTGCATGTCCCTGTCACTAGCTCCCATTGATTCGTAGGTTGGGTATGTTTGCTGGTAGATATTAGGCGTGTAATGTGTTTTCGTGATGAATATGTTCATGAATGTATGTTTGAAATCGTATGAATGACAACCCATGTTTTCCGAACTATGTGTAAGTCTGTGCAAAATGTGAACTATGGCCTATAGCCCTCGGGTTTAAGGCTCAAAAAATATGTATTATGGTTGGATTTTTACGTGCACAAACTGAGGTAAGTCGTGATGTTCATATGAAATGTTATGTGGCTGAATTGAGTGAGAATCTCTTGGCTAAACGAATCCATGAAAATGCACCTAAAACGTTATAAATGAACCATGAAATTTCCCTAAGAACTAATGTGTAACTTGATGAAAAAGATGCTGAAAAATTACAAAATTTCCAGCAACAAGTTGATGAATTTCGGTCAAGTTAATATGGTTTAAAATGTTATGAAAAATGAAGAAAAAGAAGTGAGGTCACTGAGGGTCGAACCCGTGACCTCACCATGTAAAAAACCATGAAAATAAGTGAGTGGAAAGTATTGTGGTGAGGGGGATTTGAACCATGGTATTGGCTGGAAAATGTAACTCTAAAAATAAGAAATGAGAGAAGTGGGATTCGAACCCACCACCTCTCAATCAGATTTAAGGAAGAGTAAAAGAAAAAAAAAGGGTTGAGGCATGTGGGAATCGAACCTACGACCTCTAGGCTGGTTAAGGGAAATTAAAGAGAAAAATAAAGTGAGGCTGTGGGAATTCGATCCCACACCCTCATGGTCAACACAAAAAAAGTCAAGTAAAAAGGAATTTAAATAAAAAAGGGGTTGTGGGGGTTCGATCCCACAACCCCTCGGCCAAGAAAGAGAATATTTAAAGAAAAGAAATTAAAGGGAAATGAAGGTGTTGGGGCTCGAACTTGGGTCCCCAAGCCGTGTGGGCTAAACCAAATTAAATAAAAAAATGTAAGTGTTGTCCAAGGGATTCGAAATCGGGTTCCCTTGCCCGAATTTCGTATTGATACATAAGTCATACGTGAATAAATGTTCAAAAATAATGTTGCCTACATAGATCAAAATCGAAATCTTAGCATACTTACAAGATGCATAAGTCTTGTACAACATAATCTTAGGAAGATATGAATCACTTAAACAAACTATGAATGAAGCCTCATGGCTTGTATGTATAGACCCATAAGTCTAGCATACGTTTAGAAGTGAGTGAACCTAAGATGTATGTAATGAAATGATGAGATGAACAATGAATGATGAGACCCTAGAAGGGTTAAGAAAGAGTGTGAAACACACTAAATGGCCAAGTGCATTGGCATAGATGAAGTGAACATTCACGTAAAATGGGGTGAGTAAATATGAAGAGCGAATGTGCTAAAGTTAATGAATGTGGTGACAACATGATAAGAGGCTAATGTGAAAGATGAGAGCAATCTCAAATGAGCCTAAGTAAATGTTACCAAAACGTACTCACCTATGAGAGTGTAAAGTTAATGAAGAGACCAGTCTCTATGAACACTCTAATGAAAGTATTGAGAATAATGTATACTTAATACTAATGATGAGATGAGAAATCATATATTGAGATATGAAATCCTCATACTAGAAGTCAGCTTCCATGACGTATGAGTTGAATCAAATGGAACTTTATACTGAGCACCGATAGACTAGCTATGAGCGGTGATGCCTTCTATCAGGAAGGGCGTAGGTTCACGTAACTCTCATAAGATGAGACTGTCCGGCATGCCGGGTATGGGTCTCCTTATATCTCCTAGTCTTTGAACCTATACTGCCAATATAGGGATCTGGCGGGGTTCAATTCCCATGTACGCTAGCATATTTATGGGTCACTTTGGCCGGTGATTCCAACTCTTTTTGGTGTGGGGGAGACACTGGATTTCATGATGCTCACATGATCTATGTCGGTTAAAGTTAAAGTTCCCAATGAATGAATGAGGCCAGCCTCAAATGATGCACATAATGAAATGAACGATACCAAAGGTGTTAGGATAGGATAATCAAGAGGTGAGCTAGACTCAAGTAATGACACTAGGTTATTCTTGATCATTGCACAGCAAACCCGATGAGAGTCTTAAACTACATCCTAGGTATAGCTGGTGTTTACACTAGCTTATGAATGAATGAAATGAAGTACGTATGAATGAATAAAGCAGACTCTGTGTTTGCTAAAGAAGACTCCCTAGTTGAGGTCCCATATGTTGAGCCCTCATTTTGGGAAGTCTTAATGTCAAGTCCATGATTCCAAGGTCTCATGTCATATGAATTAATGATATGAAAAATGTTATGTGCTATATGCAATATGATATGTGCTATGTGTAAGATGTTATGTGTTGTGTGCAATATGATAAGTATGATGATGCATGTTACTCTAATGGCATGACTTTCCTAATCCAAATTTGGAAAGCTCACTGACTTTCCTAATTCAAATTTAAAAAGCTCACTGACTTTTCTAATCTAAATTTATAAAGCTCACTAACTTTCCTAATCCATATTTGGCAAGTCCACTGACTTGACTTTCCGTAATCATGTTGTTAGGAAAGAGCTATTCTTACTCATGCATGTCCTTGGTGTGTGCTTGCGTATACCCATACTTAGTACAAGTGTGTACTAATCCCATACAACTCTATATTTTTAGGTGCAAGCACAGGTGGACGCTAGAGCTTACAGGTTGACGTTGCAGTTATCCGGACGTGGAGCTTTCATCCGGACTTGGTAGGCCCTCATGCTTTCGAGGATGTCTACCGTTACTATCTAGCTTAGATGTAGGCTTTAGCTAGTGGAGTATGTTCCACTAGTGTTTCTTTCCACTTTCATTTTAGACTTTGTATTGGTGCCGTTTTGGCAAAATACGTTTAATGCAATTATGAACTATTTCTTTCATTTGATTATCTCTATATTAGATGGTTGATTTGTGAACGCCTATGATGTTAAGTTTAAAATGCTTTGCATTAAATAAGAAAACCAAAAGTTCAAATTTTCTGCTAAAATTAACCTAGATGAAGTAAGAATGACGTATGTAGGCTTGTCTGCGACCTCAGAGAGGTCAACGACGCCGGTCTCGTCTAGGGTCTAGATTCCAGTCGTGACAGTGGGCAAATTAAGGTGTCAAACAGGGAGATTAAGCAGATTTTGGCAAAAACAGTGAATGCTAGTAGAACGGATTGGTCAAGGAGGCTTGATGATGCTCTTTGGGTCTACCGGACAGCATACAAGACTCCCATAGGTATGTCCCCATACCAACTTGTATATGGGAAGGCTTGTCACTTACCGGTTGAATTAGAGCATAAAGTCATGTGAGCAATGAAGAAGTTGAAAATGGATTGGAATGAGGCTGTGGAACAGAGAATAAACAGGTTGAATGAGCTTGATGAATTTCGCCTAAAAGCATATGAAAGTTCAGCCCTCTACAAAGGAAAGATGAAGAAGTACCATGACCAAAAGATTGAGAAGCGTGATTTTGTGGTTGGGGATTTGGTGCTTTTATTCAATTCTAGGTTACGCTTGTTTCCGGGGAAACTCAAGTCCAAATGGACTGGTCCCTACTTGATCACCCAACTATTCCCTCATGGTATGGTTCAGTTGGAAAACAAGGAGGGCGTAAGGTTCAAGGTGAACGGACAACGAATCAAAATCTATCTGGGGCATGCTGAAACGGCGAATGAAGTGATCGAGGCATACCATCTTGATGAAGTCTGAGTAATCAAGAGTCCTCCGTAGTGCCGCGACGTTAAATCAAGCGCTGATTGGGAGGCAACCCAATATGTATCCTCTAGCCAACTATAGGTCTTTCGTGATTTTCTAGGAATAGTTGCATTATTTTTGCTTTTATTACTTAATGTCCCATTTGAATGTTCCTTTATTTTTCTTTAGAAGTGTTGGATAGAGTGTAGTTTAGGGTCCGTGTCCAAAAAGTCTAGAAAATACAAAAAGATTAGCTTAATGGGTGTTAAATGTGACGGGACCATATCACCAGAAATCTGCAGAAAACTAGTCTGGTGCACCCATCGACGGACCATCGTCTATTTGACGGACCGTCGGTAGGATCCATCGTACCCAGGTATGTTCTTTCAATTTTTCTAAGTTAGGGTACTGACGACGGAGGGGTAGACGGACCGTCGACCAACTTACGGTCCGTCGACGGTGAATCATCGATCCCTCACCCACCAACCCAACCCGACCCGTCTGGCTATATATTAAAAGTTTTTTTAAAACTTTTCAGTTACCCACCTCTTCACATACCCCCATAACCGTTTTCCCTCCCTATTTCCTCTCATTTTCCCCCACTTCCTCACCCATTAACTCCCAATTACTCATCAGATTCCCACACTTCCCCCAAATTCCAAAAGTTCCTTTCTCTCCCAAATCTCCCATTTTCTTCAGTCCCTTTGCCGGTCGGTGTTCGTGGTTATTGTTGCTGCAGTTCAACTCCTACTGTTCATACTCTTTTTCCTCTACTACAGTTTTCAGGTATGTTTTTGCTGATTTTCTCGATTAACAATGGTTAATTTTCCTAATTACCTTGATGTCTAACTGTGTGGGTACTTAATTTTGGACCCCTTTTGCATGCTAAAACTTACACCCAAAAGTCCTAAGTCCCTTAGAACACTGAAATTGAAAGGGATAGTAGTGTCTTGATAAAAGTGGCGTGTGTTTGCATGATTGTGTTCCTGACTTAGGGTTTGATAGGCTGTCGAAAATGAATATTAAAACTAGGAAAATTCATTCCCTATGAATGACGGGATGATAGGTAAATATTTGGGAAACTTAGGCTTCTAAGGATACTTCGAATTAGTAAGATGGGGAAACCAAATTGGCTGCAAAATTTTGTCCCTGAAGGACAGTACAAGACCCCGTCGATGGACCGTCGGTCCCTCGACGGATCGTCGTTGGGGTCCGCCAACCCCAACTTCCCTTGCTTAATCCAAGTGTCCGTCGACGGACCCTTTGACGGACCGTCGTCTCTTCGACGGTCCGTCCAGCACAACCGTCGACGCTGTCAGAACCTGTGCTTCTGATTTTCTATAAAAATAATCTAAGTGTCCCGCGATGGACCCCTATGACAGACCGTCATCCCTTTGACGGTCCGTCCTGCACAACCTTCGACACTGTCAGAACCTTTGTTTCTGATGTTTTAACATTTTATTCTAAGTGTCCCTCGACGGACCCCTATGACGGACGTCGTCCCTTCGACGGTTCGTCCTGCACAACCCTCGACACTGTCAGAACCTTTGCTTCTGATGTTTTCAAATTTTATTCTAAGCGTCCCTCAACGGACCCCTGTGACGGACCGTCGTCCCTTCGACGGTCCGTCCTGCACAACCGTCGACATTGTCAGAACCTTTGCTTCTAATGTTTTCCAAAAAAAATTCTAAGTGTCCCTCGACGGACCCCTTTGACGGACCGTCGTCTCTGCGATGGACCGTCGATGGGTCCGTCATGAAGTGCTGCACTTCTGCACTGCCATTCCATTCGGTGTTTTACTCTTGTGTTTGATGCTTTTGAATGTGTTACAGGCTTTTAGTGGTACTAATAAACTTCTCTTTGCAGGTACATATGGCACCCAAGCAGGACCGTGTATACTTGACAGGGCGTTCTAAGTATGTTGCCCCGTCAGGCCGGATGATCATAGGCTCAGACGATGAGCGTGACCCGAAGTACGTGCCACCAAGCACCCTCACTCCTGCCCGTGCTTCCCGCATCATTAGAGCCACGCCCACGAAGGTGGCGTCCGGCGGATTCACTGCCTTCCAGTCTGATGAGGAGCGCATACTGACCGGCACACCTTCTGGGTCGGCTTCACATTCTGAGGGAGCGTCTGGCTCCGGGGAGGCTTCCGGTTCTGAGGAAGCGTCCGGATCTGTGGAGGCTTCCAAGTCTGAGGAGGAGCCTGCCTTGACTGATGAGGCTGATAGTGATGAATCCACTCCAGCACCCCAGACTGGCGTCCCTGCTCCGATTGCTTATCAGCCCAACTGGTGGTGTGTCGAGGGTCAATATCAAGTATATGCTGATGCCAAGTTGCCCAATGACAAGGGGGTCATGACCCGGACTTTGGCACTCGACCGGTGGGTTCTCACAGGGAGTCTTCCCACCATGCCGGCCATTTATGAGTTATTCACCAGACATCGGCTGGAGTGGACGGCTCGATATGTAGGCCGCTATAGTGAGGAAATGGTCCAAGAGTTCCATGCCTCCTATGTGGCGACTCTCCGATCTCAGCTGGACAGTCGGTCAGCCCCCGCCAAACATGCACCATTGGAGTACGTCCGAGTCCGCGGCAAGTGGGTTGATATTTCCTTGTCGACCATTCGCAGGTTTCTCTATGGCGCGAATGTTGATGCCACCCGGACCCCCCTCACCGCCGAGTTTGACTATCAATAGAAGTTGATCAAAGATGGTTGGATCCAGCGTGAGCCACATATGAGAGAGACCACAAAGCGGTGGATTGTATAGAACCTCTCCGTGGATGGTGAGGTGGTCGATTGGGTGCTAGAGCCCAAGGGGAGTATCAAGAAGGCCAACCTCACCTTCCTAGCCAAGTTTTTATGGCTATTGGTCCGACACTGCCTTTCCCCACTGCTGCTGATAACATTGTCACTTGGGATCGTGCAGTACTGATGGATGCCATGGTTGCGGGGTTTGAGGTGGACTTCGCGTGGCTGTTGCAAGCGGTGATGCATGAGAGGGCCTTTAAGGCCACTACTACTTACCCCTTCCCGTGCATGGTTTTTGCATTGTGCAGGTCTATAGAAGTGCCCGTGTGGCACATTGATATGATCAATACTCTGCCTGGCACAGTGGATATTGGCCTCATTCAAGATGAGGCCAATGAGTTGGCTCCCCACAGAGGGCGCCTTCCATAGGTGCAGCTGCTTGGTGAGAACCTGGCGGCTATGGTAGAGCAAGCCCAAGAAGCTAATCCAGCTACATCTGAGCCTACCGACACAACTCCAGTCGATTCTATCCAGGGTGGTAGCACCGCTCTTGGATCCTCCCGCTCGACTCTATCTGCTACACTGGTCCGGCTTGCTAAGATCCAGAAACTAGAGGCTCAAATGGCCACACTTCTGCATCACATCCAGCCTTGGATGCAGAGGTCCATTTCTGAGGTATTGGAGCGTTTAGAGAGGAAGATGGCCCAGCATACTGAGTGGAAGATCATGGAGGTCCACCAGTGCTTAGATGCATTTGAGTTGCGGGTTCTCACTCGGCCAGCCCCTACAGTGGATGTGACGACTCTCTAGGCTACTGTGGAGAGTCTGAGAGCAGACTTGGATACTATACTGGAGGCTCGGGTTCCTGAGTCTGAGCCCCCTTCTGCAGAGCCTGCTGAGGACACTGTAATGGCTGCCCTGTTCTCCACCACTGATTTACCACCACCTCCCCCACGAGATCGTACCAAGAGGCACCGAGCTAGAGATGAGGATGAGTCTCGGGCACGCCAGAAGGAGTGCCACGAGTTGGAGGCTGTGAGGAGAACCTCGCTGATTGATGAGGAGGCCCGCCAGTTGAGGGTTCTAGAGGTGGCTGCTGGGGCGTCTAGCTCCAGAATTGTTGAGGCGGAGAGGAGCACTACTGATGGTGCTGTTATTGCTGAGGACACCACTGAGGGTGTCCCTACTACAGAGGAGGCGGGTTCAGGGATACCGGACCCGCCAGCTTGTTGATCGTCGGCGCTTTACGCCTCTGGTTTGCTTCACCGACCACCCTATTTTATATACTTTTATGCATTGGGGACAATTGCATGTCTTTTTTGTTTGGGGTGGGGTAAATGGAAAGTGAGTGTTAGGGTGAAGTCGGAGTAGCCCAACTCACGATCCTCTCTTGGGGTTTCTTGCCTGTGTTCTTTTTTACCAAGAGACTGGTTATTTTATTGTTGAACTGGCGTGTTGGTATCTTTTGTACATAGTATAGAAATGGACTCTGAAGCATGATGGCCAAACAAAATGATATCCTGATTTAAAGAAAATGATGCATGACTAGGCACAGTAACTGATAAATGTGTGGCTCTAAGCATGACATAGAGATACACCACTGCATGACCCTAAATCTAAAACTCGAACTAGGTTTCTAATAATTTGGTAGAGTAAAGAGATGTCAAGTGAGTGTGAGAAAATTTGAATATTCCACCATTGGTACTGAGCTAGAACTTGCCTGGTTAGTCCTGCTAAAGGTAAACCGTGATAGACAATTAGGAAAGGATCATAGGCCCTTGTTCAAGATAGCCAATCTTTAGCCTATTTAACAGGAAAAAAAGAAAAAAAATGAATGAAATTAATCCCTTCTTGATCCAAATGATTTGAGCTTAAAATAGACCTTTCTTTTTCACCCTAACGGATCTTTTCTGGGAATAATGTGTTGGCCCTGGTCCCTCCTTGGACATGTGTACTTCAGCTTATGCCAAAATCATAAGTTTAGGGTAGCTAATGCAGAAAATAACCTTGTCGTGGCCCTGACCCAACCTTGGGTATTGTGTACCTTGACTCATAGCAAAGCCATGAGTTGAGGGCGGCTATTATGAGGAATGCTCCGGAAAGTGGGGTTGAAAGAACAAAGAGAGAGAAAGAACAAAAGAAAAGTGACTCAAGAAAAGTTGAAAGGAAAGTGAAAAATTTGAAAATTTGAAAATACAAGTAACAAAAGAGAGGAGTTACTTACACAGAAAGAGAAAGAAGGGAGAATAGCAAGGCAAAATAATATAAGAAAATTAAGAAATAGGGCGGAATAAAATGATGAAAAGGTAGGACGCTTAGCCTTTATGTCAAGGAGGGCAATAAGTCACTAAAATACATCTAAATGTATCCTACCTGACCCCGAGCCTAAGTTACAAGCTAAGAAAGTCATATCGTGATCCTAAGAGTCTATTATGATGAACTTAAAGCAGTGAAAATAAGGACAAGCCTAAGGCAATAAGTATAAATGAGGTGTGAAGTTGTTCTGAGAGCGAGTGTTGAAAAATAATCCTTATACTCAAACTGAAATCATTGTGTGAAAAATGAGGATGTTGTTTTGAAGCGAGGACACTAGTTGCAATATTGGAAAATTGGTACCTTGGTGAGAGATCAAAGAGGATAGATGTCGGTGTGTGGTGAGTCTGTATCATGGTCTGATCCACATGAGCGAGCCTAATAGTGATAGCATGCATAAACATAATGAAAATAATCGGGATTGATAGCCAGATGATTGCAAAAGCTAAAATAAGGATACTCTTGTACAAAGATTTTGGGTGAGTCATAGTGTGTCGCTTGAGGACAAACAACGAATTTAAGTTGAGGGTGTTGATGTACCGTGGTTTCACGGTACTTTCAATGCTTTTTCCTTAAGTTTAGGGTGTGTCTAAGGCCTGTTTGTATTAGTTTTAATGTATTTTTCTCTTTGTTTGCAGGAAACCTATGCAGAATGAAAACGCGGAAGAATTATGCTAAAATTGCAGAAGTGACAACCTACGGAGCCATCGACGGTCCGTCAACCCCTCGACGGCCCGTAGGTGGAAACCGTCATATGAAGAAAATGCTGCTGAAGGAAGATCGGGGAATTCTGACTAAGTATGGGGCTACGGAGACTCTCGATGGACCGTCATCTTCACGACGGACCGTCCTGCACATCCGTCATCATTAACAGAAAGTAGACCCAGTACCCGTCTTGAAAAGATTCTAAGTGTGGAGAAACGGAAGCCATCGACGGACCGTCGTGCACTCAACGGACCGTCATCCTTGTCCGTCGATGGTAATAGTGAGTTGGAGAAGAAAGCAACTGAAAAAGAAGCCAAGTGTGGTACGACGGGGGTTCTCGACAGTCTGTCATAGCCTCGACGGTCCGTCGTCCCGGTCGTCAACTCAAACGCATTTTTTAGGCAGATTTTCCTTAAATCGATTTCCCTTTTATGTTAGGACTGCTTTATTATAAATACTTGTAAAAACCTCATTTTTAGGGTTAAACTTTTTGGGTATTTTTCAGTTTTATTGTTCTAGTTCTTGAACTTGTGATTTTGGAAATTATTCTATTTTTCGAAATCGTTTGTTGCAAGACTTTTGATTAATTCAAGTAATTTTCTGGATTTTCTTCAATCTCATCAAAGTAAGTACATAAATTCTTATCTAATTAACATGAATTGTGTGACTATTAACATGGGTAACTAAATCCATAACTAGGGTTGTGTGAACCATGGGTAAATAATAAAGTAAAACTAGCTAAAATAACAATTCTCAAATAGGTTATTGCATGTATTGATAATTCTTTCGTTTAGAAGTCTTTTTAACGAGTGCACGCGTTAGAACTTGCCTTGCTGCTACTTGCCGGACCAAGGAGGTAGACAATCAGAAAAAAATTATCAACGTAGATTTAGTATACACTATCTAATAGGCTAGTGTCGATTGGTGCGAAGTAACAATTAAGCCAAACATCGATTATGATGCTTAATATGAGGTAAAGGTAAGGTTTAGTAAAGCATACACACGTAGCTGGACCAAGGTGCGGAGTAAAATTTCCTAGTTGTCGGACCAAGGAATTAGGGATATATAACTTACCACTTTGCATGCAAGATACTAGGAAAGGATTGTTATTAGCTAGAATTACTGCGTTATTAACCTGTGGGGAACACTTATGCCCTAGTTACTCTCATTACTTGATAAAAAATCAAATCTTTAAACTTGCCACTTGTTTACTTAGAAATAGTTAATTGCATTTGTTACTTAAAACCCCCCTTTTTGTTACTTGTTTTCGGAAAGGACTTGACTAAATAGAAGTAATCGTAGGTTAAAGTTAAGGCTAAATCATTTTCCTCGTGGGATCGACCCCAACCTCATAGTTTGGTTCTTTATTTGATACGACCGCTTATACTTCTTTTTGAGAAGTAAATTTGAGCATATCAGTTACTTCTAGGTGGTGCTCCCCGGATGTGACAATGACCCCTACCTGTGTACCCTTATATGAATGTGTGATCTTAGCCGATGTTAGGAGTCTAGAATTCAAATGTTGAAGTTGTCTTGTCTCCTATGCTATAATGTGGTGTGTGCTATATGCATGAATATGGATTGTGGTCTTAAAATGGTGGCTGCCTCACTAGCATGTTTATAGCCATTATGTGATCATGTTGACCACTGTACACACTCACGTCATTCATGCTTATGAGTAGTATAGGTTCATGGTGTCTAATGAAAGAATAATTCTCATATGCACAAATGTCTACTACTATGAATGTAAAGTATATGTCCATGAAGCATGAAATGTATCTTAACTAGGATGACTTGATAGGTGTACTAGTGTAGGCAATGGTATGGGCCTTTGAATATACATTTCACATGTCTACCTTGATAAAATAGGTCCTAGGGTGGTATCTCTATGTACATGATATGAATGCATTATTAAGCTATGAACATGAAAGTATATGCTATCATGTTAAGTATATGATATGATGAAGTATGCATAGGTGTAGTGTCTAAAATGAGTTTATGTGAAAGGTCTTATCATGTAAGTATACATACACACACATGAATGTATATAATGAATCATGTATCTAGTAAAGAGAAGGTCTCTTGAAAGGTATTCTCAATTGTACTCTAAACTAGATATTTCTTGAATATGCTATGTCCATGTGAAAGGTTTTATCACATAAATTATGTTGATCAAAGAACATTCTCATCTATAACCTATGAGTTAAGCATATGAGGGGTTAATTCTCCTAAATCCATTTTATGAAGTAAAGTTAATAAAGACTTTTCAATAAAGGGAACTTAGATAAGCACCGAGTGAACTTGACAAATATGAGGTACCCCTTCCTAATGATGAAGGCTTGTTCACCAATGGTTTCTCTTAAGGTCTTTACTACCCTTGGAGGAAGATTCGCCTAGGGTTCCACATGAGGTGTTGACTTCCCTTGGAGGGATATTCACCTTATGTTTCTCATGAGATGGAAGTTACAATGCCAATTGGCATAAAGAGGGCTTCAATATACATCTCCTACTTCCACAACTATGTTGCCCTCATAGGACCTAGAAAGTGTATCAACCTAGATGATAGCATGATGTTAATGTTCTTTTTTGGCAAGTAGATCACCTCCTTTCGATGTGGAGTTCTATGACCACGGATTCCATGTTTGGCTTACATGGTCTTATTGTAAGTTAAGGCTAGGATTTCCCTAAATTAAAATGGGCAATGGAAGTAAATTTAATGAGCTCTAACTAAAATAAGCTAAGGAAAGTTTCTTAGTATAGGAAAGGGTATAGGACATTACCTATGCATTGCACAAGTATCTCTTGAGGGGAGTCCTAGGAAGGTTTCTATATGTATATGTATATGTTTTTTATGCATGCTTCTATGGAATTGACTTGCTTGCATGATAATATGCATTGCATGAGTCATATATTGTCTATATGATGAGGTCTTACCTTGAATATGCATGGTGTTGGTCTTGTTGACTTTATGATGAAGTTCTTACTTGGTATGTATGAAATTGTCTATGCTTGTCATGTTGATGTCTGAAGTAAATGATATGGTTGTGGTCTCCTTGTGAGTTTACTAAGTATGTGTGAGGTTGTGGGACTATGTACATTGCACTAGTAGACTTAGATTTGGATTATGAGTAAGGTCTTATGATGTCTATATGAAATGAAGTCCAAGTATGCTATTGTTGATTATTGCCTATTATGATGTTATTGTTAGTGTTGACTTGCATGTGCTCTTGAAGTGAGTCTTATATGTGGTTCATGGAACATGTTGGTTCATATGTGAAGTAGTTGTCTTAGGATATGCTATGTTCCTATGAATGCCTATATTTAAGTAAATGAAGGTTATGTGAATATTCTACTTAGTGACCTTGAGGTGATGTTTGAGTGTGGATGGTGGAATGGGACAATATTCATACATTGCACCAAGTGTTACTAGAGGGTTACTTGGGGGTTAAAGACATAAGGTAAAAGGTAAGATAATGTTATGAAATGTTAAATGAGCTTTAAATGAATAGTGTGGCTTTGTGTGATGTTATGAATAACATCCATGCTTATGTGAAGTATATGAGCTATGTTGTGCTTATTATATCAAAGTTTTTATGAAGTTTTACTAAAAGGCATGATGCATGGTTTTCTAAGAAAAATATCCTCTTTAAATGCATGTTTTTGCATGATTGTCATACTTAATGCATTCTTGTACTAACACCATTCTTCTTCATCTTTTTACACAAAGTGTAGGTGTTGATGACTAGATGATGTCTCTTAAAGTGAAGGGCTTGGATAGCTTCCCCAAGTTCAAGGAAAGGGATCCTTAGGATTCAAGGAACGCCTATGCCAAAGTTCTTATTTAAAGTATATGTAATAGCTTAGTAATATGTTATGTTGTGAAGGGTCCTGCCCCTATTCTATTCTATTCTATTGATGTTGAGTCTAAGATGGAAAAAGAGACTTAGAGTCTAACCATGTATGACTTATATTTTATATATATGAAGTGATTATTCTAGCATATGATGTGCTATGAAAGTTTTAAATTTTCCGTTAAATTTACCTATGACAATACAATGAATGATGACTATGGGCTTGTGTAAGACCTCCGAGAGGTCAAGTACGCCATGTTACTTCTAGGGGGTGCTCTCCGATCGTGACAGGATTGTTGTTGAGATAGTTGAGTTCAAATCTTGAACTGAATATTTCTTTCTTTTTTGTATTCTATTGTTTTTCAATTGAGGCATGTACATGATTATATAACTACAACTAAGTTACAATATATGGAAAGAACTAATATATTCCTAGTTTACAAAGATTACCAGAATCGAGTTCCTATTTTAAAAGATTACAGAATATCTCTACAAGTCTTAAAAATATCTCTACTCTCCCCCTCAAGGTGGTACATAGATGTCGAACATGCCCAATTTGCTCCCAAACTTGGAGAACATTTTACTCGAAACTGCTTTAGTAAGAAGATCAACTAATTGGTCCTCCGATCGAATCTTGGGTTAACGCTAATATCTTTCCATCCAACTTTTCCTTGATGAAAAACATGTCTACTTCTACATGTTTGTTATGAACGTGTTGTATCGGATTGTGTGCAATATCATGTGCAGCCTTATTATTTATCACAATATAGTTGGATTGGTGCCTTAGGTGGATAACCCAAATCTGTTAAGAGAAGTCTCAACCATAATGCTTCACATATTCCAAGTGTCATTCCTCTGAATTCCACCTCCACACTTGAGCGAGCAAAAACTTTTTGTTTTTTGCTTCTCTGTGTAACAAAATTTCCTCCCAAAAAAGTGAAATATCACAAAGTAGATTGTCTGTCATCGATAGCCCCAGCCCAGTCAGCATACGTATATACATTAATTACTAGAGGATCTGTACATTTTGTATACAAAATTCCCTTTGTTGGAGCGGACTTCAAATATATCAAAATGTGCATAATTGCGTTGCTATGTTGCTCTCCAGGATTATTCATAAATTGACTTACCACACTTAAAGAATAAGAAAGGTATGGTCTTGTTTGTTCTAGGTACATCAATATTCCTATAAGTCTCTGATATCTTCCTTTATCAGCTGGGATTTGATCAGGTTCAACACTTAATTTCAGGTCTTCTTCAATAGGTGTATTAGCTGGTTGGCAAGCTGTCATGCCAGTTTACTTTAAAAAATCTAAAGTAAATTTTCTTCCGGACAAGAAAATTTGTTTAGATTATCTAGACACTTCAACTCCAAGGAAAAACTTTAATGGACCAAGGTCCTTCATCTCGAATTCATTAGATAGGTAGCTTTGGATAGCTTTCCTTTCCTCAGAGTCATTTCAAGTCACCACCATGTCATCGACATATACAATAAGTGCAGTAATTTTACCTTGTCTCTTCAAGAAAAAAGTGTGATTGGTGTTGCTTTGAGTATAGCCAAATGCCTTCATAGATTTGGTGAATCTTCCTAACCACGCTCTTGGTGATTGTTTTAGTCCATAAAGTGATTTCTTCAATCTGCATACTTTATGATAATGTGATCTCGGTATCCCACACCCAGGAGGATAGTACAAATAGACCTCTTCACACAACTCACCATGTAGAAAAGAATTTTTCACATCAAATTGTTGTAGTGGCCAAAATTTGCAGCCAAGGATAATAGCACTCGAACTGTATTGATTTTTGCAACAGGTGCAAATGTTTCAATATAGTCAATTTCATAAGTCTGAGTATATCCCTTAGCCACCAACCTCGCTTTGAATCGTTCTATCATACCATATGTTTTTTACTTGACTGTATACACCCATTGACATCTAACTGGTTTCTTTCCTGGTGGAAAATCGACAAGTTCCCATGTATCATATTTTTTCAAGGATTTCATCTCTTCATCCATAGCTGCTTCCCACCTGGGATCATCTAAGGCTTCCTGCACATTTCTAGGAATAGATACAACAGATACTTAATTTATAAATGCTTATTCAATTCCGACAAACAATTATTAGACACAAAATGGCTCAATAGGTATCTAGTCCTACTAGAAATTTTTGGTTCATAGGTGGGTTTAGGAAGACCTCTATTGTGTCGTGGTGGTAGTTGTTTGACTGATGGTTCAGGTACAAAATCAGAAACATCCTGAGTTGGCGACGATTGATTTGGGAATCAGTTGCTTGTTGGATGAGGTTTTTATGTGATATTAAACTAACTTCTCCAATTTCTTCATTTCCAGTAGCACCCAAATTTTCTTCATCAATATCCTGATTTTCAGCGGTACCCAAATCTGGTTCTACCATATCTTGGTTATGTCCTGTATCTTGATGTTCACCATCACATAAACTTGATTCATCTGCAACCTGGTTACTAGGTGCAGAAAGTATCCAATTTTCATAATTTAGAGACAAAATATAATTCACGTCCTACCCTTGGAGTTTTGTTTCATTACAAAAATACATAGACTCTTTATGAGAAACAACATCCATTGTAACAAACATTCATTAAGTTGGAGGATAAAGACATATGTACACCTTTTGATGAGTAGCATATCCCAAGAAAACACACTCCAATGCACAACAGGATAGATTGCCGCGTTGATGCTTATGAAGATGTACAAATGCTACACAACCAAAAACACAAGGAGTCAAATTTGGAATTGCCGGTGCAATTACCGCTTCAGCAAGAGCTTGAGATGGTGTTTTAAAGTTAATTCTGCTAGAAGGCGCTCGATTAATTAAATATGTTGCACAACTGAGTGCTTCTACCCAATAACATTGTGGCAGATAAGCTTTGATCAATAGAGCACGAACAACTTTTAACAAATGACGATTTTTTCTTTTGGCTACCCCTTTCTGTTGGGGTGTATTGGGACAAGTAGTTTGATGAGCAATTCCATGTGTTTCCAAATATCGCCTAAGTTCACAGCTGGAATACTCTCCCCAATTGTCACTATGTATAACTCTTACTTGGGCATTATATTGAGTGCAAATCATTTTATGAAACTTTTAAAACAACAAATTCACTTAACTTTTGAACTTCATCAAACACACCCAAGTCATTCTAGTACAATCGTCTATAAAAGTAACAAACCAATGTGATCCACCTAACATATTCACCTTGGATGGACCCCAAACATCTGAATGTATAATCATAAAATTAATTGAACTTTTATTCGTTTTTGGGGGAAAATACACACGGTGACTCTTTGAAAGTTCATAGACATCACAAGGGAAATCAGAAACATCAAATTTTTTAAATAACTTAGGAAACAATTTATTAAGATATCCAAAAGAAGCATGTCCCAATCGTCGATGCCATATCCAAATATCAGATTTTTCTAGTTTTGTCCTCACAACTAAACACCTCAACCGATAATGCTTAGCGCAACTGATCAGAACTTTTTGACTCCAAATCCAAGTAATACAACCTCTCTCATCTAGTACCTTAACCAATCTTCTTCCTCGTCTGGATGTCCTTACACACATAATATTCAAGCCAAAACATCACAACACAAGATAGAGTAGTGGTAGTTTGAGAAACAGACAAAAGGTTACAATCCAATGATGGAACTACTAAGACAATGTCTGAATTCAAATTATTAATGAGAGACAAAGATCCTTCCCCATTGATGGGTGTCGAAGAACCATTAGAGGTGGAAATATACTTTTGTGATGATGCTTTAAGGGATGAAACTTGTCTAGAATCAAATGTCATGTGATCCGTAGCTCCGCAATCAATTATCCATGTACTATTAGAAACAAGTGCAGATGAATTGAAAGCCTTACCATTGTTACCTCTCGTTGCTACCAAGGTTGTGGGTTGTCCAGCAACATCTTCCTTCGCATTTGTTTCTACAATTTCAGCAGTGGAACTCTTGCTTGCATTTCTCTTTCTTAAATTATGGTTATGATCCCACCATTCTGGATATCGCATGATTTCAAAACAACGATCTTTTGTGTGCCCCGACTGATCACAATGAGTACACTTATAAGTGGACTTGTTGATACCCTTAGACCTTACTTGATCTGGTTGATTTTGAGAGAATCTATTTTTATTATATCTATATTTGCTCACCATGGCTGCTGCTTCAGATTTTTTAAGATCTCCATTCATTGTTGCATGCCAAACAGACTCACGACAAACCATCGAGTAACATTCTTCTAATTTTATAACAAGATCTTTCCTCATAATTTCCCCACGAATCTGTTCAAATTCACCATCCAAACCAGCAAGAAACATGTGCACCCTTTGTCGTTGAATAGACTTGAAGTAAGCACCAACATCCTTCTCATTTTCATATGATCATCATATCACGGTGATCCAACTCACAAAAAATTTCAATCAATTCTCCATAGTAGGAAGAGAGTTCTCTGCCTTTTTGTTTGGCAGAAAATGTTTTTTTGATTCAAAGTGAAGACTTGTAGTTCATTTGCTTCATCATAGAAGGCTGTTGACAAAGCTTTCGATATATCTCGAGCAGTAGGTAAGCGAATATATCACTTCATAATCTCAGGAGACATATACATCATCAGCCACCTCTTAACCTTTTGATTGTCTGTGTACCATTTCTCATATCTTTCATCGTTTTCAGTAGGTGGTTGTGTATTCCCACGAAGAAACGAGAGTTTCTCTTTTTCAGAAATATGCATCTCTATGATTTGAGACCACACATCATAATTTGTTTCATTTAGAATAATTCCTGCATTGAAAGAGGAAGTTTCAAATTGAATGATAATCAAGTTAGAGTTAGAAGCATCTGATTTTCCCATGGCGCTGATACCAAGTTCAAATCTTGAACAGAATATTTCTTTCTTTTTTGTATTCTATTATATTTCAAATGAGGCATGTACATGATTATATAACTACAACTAAGCTACAATATATGGAAAGAACTAATATCTTCCTATTTTACAAAGATTACCATAATCGAGTTCCTATTTTAAAAGATTACAGAATATCTCTACAAGTCCTAAAAATATCTCTACAAGTTGTTGCGTATAAATAATGTATCCTTGATTTTTTAGTATCGAGAGTTGTCCGTTTCATCATTGAGGCAACCAAAAATGAATAAGTGTCAGGTGAAGACCATGGATCCCCAGACGGGCCATGGTCCTCTTGACGAGCCATGAGAGGGCTTGTGAGAGAGAAACAGTTCAAGGCCTTTGAGAACTAAGTGTTGACTGAACGCTAAGGGACCATAGACGGGTTGTGGTTAATTAAATGAGTCGTATGGTTTCTCTTCAACAAGAGACAAGAATTTGAGTGAAAACCCATGTATAAGGACAAGTCCACGGAGCTTTAGATGAGTCGTCTAACCTAAGATCAATCATCTAGTAGTTCGTAAAGGGATTTAGTGAAAGAAGACCCACACGGTCTAAGTATGGAACAACGAGGGGTTTCATGGCCCGTCTGGCACTTGACGAGCCACCATCCTAGTCCTGAAGGGTTGCTTGCGACAAGTAAGTCCTACTTCGAATAGGACTTTTTTTACATACTATTTTAATTATTTAAGGCTTTTTAAAAAAACTACTCTTATCATTCTAACTTGGTGATAGTTTCCATATTCTAAACTTTGATATTGTCGATTGTTTTTGGATCAAAACATCGTGATTAAGTGTTGATTATTAAGATTTCTCGTTGGTTTGCAAAGACTGTAAGTTCATTACTTTATACTTTTACTCTTTGTTTTGTTGAAAATATGAACAATTAAACACCATAATTAGGTTTGTGGGAACCATGACTAAAATATAGTTATGAATTCATAATATGAGTAATGTGCCATGTTACATATGTGTATGGTTCTTACTTTCATCATATATTCTTTCTAATGAGTGCACACATTATAACCTGCCTTATTTACCACATGTTTGAGAGAAAAGTGGTAATTAGGAAAAATTTGAGTTATATTCTATCAACTTTTTGTGAAAATTCAAGTACGAGAGAACATAATCTCATTAACAAGTATGTGAGGTTTAACATGAGAACACTATTTAGACTAAGAGGAAAAGAGTGAAAGCCATCTTATAGTGTTGAGAAGGGTTTATAGGCACCCAACTTTCAAGGAACATGCAATGTTAACAACTGATCATTTCTTGTACACAATTCAATATTGAACTAAAAGTAATGGGGAACACAATCCAAATCTCATTAATCAACTACTTCAATCTTAAAGTTAAAGAGATTGTTACTTCTTTTAACCTGGATATTGAATTCAACATTGGTTATTAAAACAATAAACATCCACATATTTATTTTTCGTAATTACTCTCTTTCCGAAATAGTAGCCACAACTGAGTAAGAGCGTAAGTATGGTTATTTCTGTAAGAAAAAATCCCTTTATAGAACGCCCTCAACTCTGGTTGAGTTTGATGAACTAACTTAGATTGTTTATGCTTCTTAATTAAGGTGTAAGTTCGTACACATCAGAAGCCCAAATAAAAAGCCCCTCAAAATTAAATTACAAACTTTTCTAATACTCAAACACTCAATATGTTCTTGTATAAAGTATTTTAAGAGCATGAAAGTTGATTTTTCTATCTCTTCACATCTATTTATTACTTATCAAAATTTAGCAAAACAATTCACTTTTCCAACCTATTCGTCAGTATTAGTAGGGCTCGACGACATATTCGGTGAGTCACCAACTAAGTCAACTTCTCAGAGCTCCTTTCGTGGCTTCTGGCTTTAGGTGCTCGAACAATAGTTGGTGAGGTCGATTCATTTCACCCTTCACAATAAAAAAAATTCCGAACATCACCAATCCTCACTAATTTGCTCTCTAATTTCAACAAAGTAGTATATCACCTTCGGTGATTTGTCATCTCCTCACCGACTCAATTGGTGAATCAGTAACCACTTCATAATTTCACAAACTTTCTTTGATTTTCTTACCATGGGTCTCTGCCACATTTAGTTAGGTTTGACACATTTGGTGATTTCCCAACTTATCTTTGTGAAATTCTGGTTCACACTTTATTTGTTTTTGGCTTATTTTAGCATACATTTGTCTTTGCCTTATCCTTAAATCTTCATAGCTTCAAGTAAACAGCTAAACATCATATATGGACATAAAAAAAACATTGAGGACACTATTTGTTGAACTAAAAAGCCTCAAATAAGTCCAATATCTCTAACTCATCAATTCCCCAAACATAAACTTTTGTTTGTCTTGAAGTAAAACAAGAAATAAATATGTTCAAGAAAGGTGTGTACAAACCGTGGTTCTTTAAGGCCAACATGAAAGTGCTATCACAAGGCTAATTCAAAGTCCATGCAATTTTCAATTATAAAAAATCCTCAAATGATGACTAGCCATTATCGATCAAAGTTCGTGCTCACAAAGCTTTTCTTCAACAAAATTATGCTCTCACAAAGAATATTAACAATGAATTTTTAAGAATCCAATGTCACAACCCAAAAAGGAGGATGGACAAGAAGAGTGGGAACACTTGTTCTATAAATAAGCTATGACATGAAGGAGAAATGTAAGCTAATAAACTAGTGGAAACTAACCAACACATGTTACAAGTATAGGTTGTAAAGTCGTCTAGGAAAAAACTGCATAACATGATACATCACGATGTCTAGAAAGCCTCAAGTGGATTAAAAAAATTGTGCTATCATTCCTCATTGAGACTTACCTCGACGTATCCAACTAGCAACCTGTACATATATTTAAATACATAACCTGGCTCCAGATAGAGATGGAGCTCACCAAAACACCAATCGACGCCGACAAAAGAAACTGATGTAGATGTCTTCTCCCCTAAGAACTTAATCTTGCATTTACAATGAAATATATTATCCCATATACAGGAGCGTCAGTACATATATATATGTGATGTTATGTAAAGCAAACAGAATAACATATAGACAAGTATGAAAGCTCATATGAATCAACATTTTAAATTGAAAGAATTATGAGCATGTAAGAAGTAGTTATAGGAAAATAACAGTATCTTATGCACTAACTTATTTAGTTGTTAATATAATATCCAATAGAGTCGTCAAAGATAATACAACACTATTTTTTTCCAAATGAAGTGCTTCATGTAGTTTCAAGACAAATTATCAGGTGATGACCTATCAAAGGCGATCGAAGTCAATTATAAGACATAATTTTCTAAAAGTTTATTCATATACCTCATGCATAAACTGGAATCGTGGTCTGATATGAGGTACGCCCCCGTGGGCTCACTATGAGGGTTTGCCTGTAGACCATGGGTGTCATGTATCGGCTTGAGTTAGGGGAAACTATTAATGACATCTCAACTGACTCCAAATGAAAATGATGCTACAAAGGCATGTACGCCACATCATATTGGCTCACTATAAGGGTTTGATCTCAATCTGGTGCACATAATCACATTGCACAAGTGATAACGTTCAACTACACTTCATCAAATTATATGTGAAGGCAATCCCAATCTAGTATAAACCCAACAAAGAGTTGAGATCGATCCCACAAGGAGTGATACGGTTGAGAATTCAATTATGAAATGAAAGACGTGCTCTAATCGAACGTAGGAGTAAAATTTATCCAAAAAATTAAAGTTAATTTTAGGGTTTGTCAACAAATGTAAAATGGGGGGATTGATGAGTCCACGATTTGGACGCATTTAGGGCTTTATTTAATAGATTTAGTGTCCTAAAATGCATATTTTGTACCAATAACTGATGTTAATCCTTGAAGTTCATGTATTTAGATTGAGGAACGGAGCATGGACACTATTGAGAAAAAAGGAATAAGGCAGCTAAAAGAACGAAGAAAGAAAGGTCTGAGGATCGCCCAACCCATTGGGTGAGTCACCAAATGACCTTTGTCTCGCCTTATGTTTCAGAATGTCAAGCCTTGAAGGAGAAAATCAAGTGGGCGATATAAAGTAGTATTCGGTGAGTCTCCAAACTATTCTGTGATGCAGTGTTTTATCACCCAAAGTTATAGAACTTGAAGATGTTAAAGGCCAAAACAAATAGGAGATTGAGTTGACCAAAGGGCGGATTGCCGAGTGGATCATCAATCCCGACTAACTGTGACGAATGGTCCTTCGTAACACAATTTTTGGCGACTATAAATACTTCTTTAAATTTTTAACTTAGTATCCAAACTTATATGGAGTTGAATATTTTTCATTAAGTTTTGAGTTTAGAGACAATATTTTCCTTAGCTTTGAAGATTTGAAGGTTTCCATATCTAAGAAATTGGAAGTGGTTATTGAAGATTCTTCATCTTAGACCTTTGTAAAGACGTTATTAATCTTACCTAGTTGATGGAAACACAATTTAGTAATGATTTCTTATTTTTACTATGTCTAGCTAAAACCCCAGTTCTTGGGTATGATTATGTGATTATGGGTTGATTTAATTGCTGGGTATTGTTAATTTATAGTGTAAATGCTATTTAAAAGTGATTTCATTCAGTAATTGTGTCTTAATATAAAGGTTTGTAGTTTCAAATGCAACTCTACCTTCATGTTTTTGGCTTGCTCGAGAGAGAGGTTTTAAAACCAAGATTACTGATTTGATTGTCTGTGGGTATTGTTGTCATGGGTTCAACTCGAGAGAGTGAATCCTAAACCCTTTTTCACCCATTCATCTCGAGAGAAGGAATGGACTAAAGAGAAAGTTGTTCTTAATTGGTGCTTATTGGTGTTCAACAGAAACTAATTTGATTGGGGATAAACTGCTCGAGAGAGATTTTATCCCCACTAAAGTATAGCTTATTCACTGATTTATAGCTATTCACTATTCATTGCAATTAACCAATTGTTTACCTTAGCCCATAATCTTATCACATCCCAAGAATACCGTCTCCATATTCGTATTTTCATGTTATTTGCTGTTTACTTGATTATTGAATACAAAACCCCCTTTCTTGGCTACTAATTCTCGAAACCACTCCATGTGGGAATGATGCAAGCCCTTGGTTGGGTTATATTACTTCTCACGATTGTTGGAACTTTAACTTGAAGTAGTGTCCTGATACACGAAATCAAAATGATGACGCTATATGGTAGTGGTGTTACTTGAGAATTTTTTGTTAAGTTGAATTTTTCTCTTGTTAGTTATAATTGTACTAAATTAATTTTTAATTTTGTTTTAGTTGTTGCTGATTTGAAACAAAGGATGTGAATGGATGGATTTTCGTCTGTTGGAAGTGATGATGTCGTAGGATAATATTCTAACCTTCAGGAAATTGGAAGGTGAAGAACTTTTTGAGTCGTGGCTGAGGTTTAAAGCTCTTCTGATTCAATGCCCAAGTCATGAAATTGCCAATGTAGTCCTTCTGGAACGTGTTTATGGAAGTCTTGGTCTAGGGAACAGAGTGTTGGCTGATCAACTTATCCCGGGTGGTTTAGTACAACAACCTTTTGTGTTAGCAGCTCAACGGCTTGACCACCTGACTGAGCCCAACTAAGAAGTAGAAAGGAACTTCAGCTTAGCAGCTCTATTAACTTAGCTGGATGAATTAACCAAGAAGGTTAGCGATTTTGAAGTCTAGTGCATAAAGCAGGATTATTATGTTCCTCCTCATGAGTGAAGAAAATTGAAGAACAAGGATGATGGATAAATTGAAGCAACACTCACAATCCTTCTTCGAAAAGCCAATATGCAAGATAAGGTAATGGAGGAGTTAAGGGAGAATGTATTGATGTTGATCCAGATGGAAACATCCCATTCCATGCTCATTCAGCTACTATGATCCCAAATGGACCAAGTGTTGAATGAACTCTACCTAAATCCAAAATAGGGGTTTCCTTACAAAAATGAGGCAAACCCCACTAATAGAGTTTGAATGTGGACTTGTGTCATACCAAGATGTTAATTAAGGCGGTTCTTGGGAGGAAACCTAAGACCCTTTATCGCTTTTATTTATTTTTTATAAATAATTGTGTTGATTGTAAAGGAAAAAGTGTGGAAAGTGCTTGAAAAGTGAAGATTGGTGAGCCAAAAGTCCATTCCGTGCATCGCTGAAGAGGTCGTAAACCTAGACTTAAAAGGTCATTTGACCCTAGACAAGTTAAAATTGGGTTCTGTAAAACTCGGCAAGCCAAGGAGCAACTTGGACAATCGCCGACCGCATCGGTGATCCCTATCTTGTTCCTTGATTGGACCCCCACATCAATTGGAGGTCCTGTAAAACTCGACGAGGTAAGTGACCACTCGGCGTGTTGCCAAGTGGATCGGCAAGCCCGACTAATGTCACTGAAAAGGTCAAAGGTTTAAACTTCAAACTCTTTCACTTTCTCTCACTTTTAATCTTTCCAAACTTACACCTATTTAGTATTTTCAATATATTTGCATTCTCTAAGTAGTTTAGTCATTGATTTATGCTCGAACTTTGATTTAATTGTCGCCTAGCATTTCAATCTTTTTATTCGGCATCAAAGGTTAGTTTTCCGAATCCTAAGTTTTATTTTATCGCATTTGTACTCATTTGAAATGATTTTATCTTGTCGTCATGTTCTTGGTCTCTCTAATAGGATTAGAATGTTTGAATGCCTATTTTATATTGATAATATTTCCTGTAATTCGTATATTATTAAAATCCCATAATTTTGTGCCTTACAATGAATTAAATCATGAGGTGTTGTGATTTCATGTTGTTTAGTTTAGTTGGGTGAAGTCTGAGTAACCCGTATTTGTGTCAAATGATGTAATTTTCCCAATGATAGAGTGGTTGACATCATTCTTAATGGAAAAAGTCGTCAATTGGTCAAATTTAGCAAAACCTAGAGAAGTTAGGGGTGTTATGGGTTTAGACTCAATTTGAGTTGTGCTTGTTTTAGTATTTTCTTGGGGATGGCGGGGTTGAATTCAAGATTTTTAATTGAGAGTAGGAACGTTGGGTCATTTGGTGATGTTAGTCAAGCTCGGCGAACTACTAGATGGTTCATCGAAGTTCCCCATCTCGCCGTTAATTTCATGTTTTATTTGATATTGGGCTCTGTAACTTTTGGCGAGAATCTTGAGGTCACTGAAGGCATATGATGACTCGTCGAAAGTCTTCATTATCACCCTTTGTCTGCACCGTTGAACCTTTTGTACATTGTAACTTTCGGCGGGCTAGCTCTTTCTTGCCAAAATTTTTCGGCGATCCTCTAAAAGTCCTTTTTCAACGCAGACTTGCCACAATTATAGAGTCAATCCTTTTAGCGAGCCCGATCTAGCTCGCCAAAGCGATCCTACTTGCCGACTAGTTTGGCGAGATTGTTTGTAACTATTTTTCGGTGAATTGGATTTAGTTGTTTCTAACTTTTTCATGATGTTTTGCAGATATGGCTAGACTGAAAGTTTTTGGGAGATGAGTCCACGCTTTGGACTCATTTAGGGATATATTTTGATAGATTTAGTGTGCTCAAATGCATATTTAATCTCAGTAACACTCACAGACAAAGCATGGACACTTTCTAGAAAAAAAGGAACAAGGCAGCTTAAAAAACGAAGAAAAGAAGGGTTGAAGATCCCCTAACCCATTAGAAGAGTCACCGAATGGCCTTAGTTTCACCTAATTTTCCAAAGTGTTGAGGTCTAAAGGAATGGATCAAGTTGGCGGTGAAAATGAGCAGTTAGCGTGTCGCCAAGAAGTTTCATGAAACAGTACTATATCACCCAATGTTATAGAACGGGAAAATGTTGATGGTAAAATCAAGACGGCTATGAACTATACGAAAGGGTGGATCTTCGAGTTGATCGTTGATCCGACTAACTGCCCCGGGTGATCCTTCGCAGCACAACTTTTTGAAAACTATAAATAACCATTAATATTTTCTAGCTTAGTATAAAGAAAATTCAGCTTGAAACAGTAGTTTTTCAAACTTTTAGTTTCTATTTTGAGTTTTTTAGAGCTTTTTGGAGACTTTGTTCTTGAACATTGAAGATTTGGATGTTCCCAACTTCAAGAAATTGGAAGTGGATCTTGAAGAACCTTCATCCTTAGCTCCTGTAAAGACATTTTCTATCATAGCCATTTCATGGAAACACCTTTTGGTATCGATTTCTATCTCTTTACTACGCGTAGCTAAAAGCCCAATTCTTGGGATGTGATTATGTGAATATGAGTTTAATTTACTGTCAGGTCTAGCTAATTACTAATTGTTTTGCTATTTAAATGTGATTTCATTCAGTAGTTGTCTTTGAACTTAATGAAACTGTAATTGCAAATATGATTTTATCTTCGTGTCTTGGGCTTTCTTGAGAGAGGGGTATTTAGACCAAAACTGTTGAATCAATAGCCGGTGGTTATTGGGTTGTCGTAGGTTCAGCTCGAGAGAGTGAATCCTAAACCCTCTCCCACACTTTCAGCTCGATAGAGTGACTGGGCTAAGGTGGAGGCTTGGCATAATAGTTGTTTCTCGGTGTTTGAGAGAAATCGAGTTGATTCTGGGTACGTTGCTCGAAATAATTTTCCCCTACTAAAGTTTATCCTAGTCACAAATTTGCAGCAATCTACTATTAATAGCATGTACGCGATTGTTTATTTAATCTCATATTCTTATCACATCCCAAGAACATCGTCTCTCTATTAGTCTCTCTTATTTTTTTTTGTTTTTAGTTGCTAACTTGCCTACAAACCCCCTATTGTTAATTGACACTTGTGTCACCCCCTTTGATTTATTATGTTTTTAATCGATAATCTTTTATCCATGACTAGCATGAGCTAATTTGCACTTGGATGATTCATTCTCAATTCCTTCTCCATTAGGACTCAACCCCAACTCTTGGTTGGCTTATATAATGATTAATGACCGTCGATGCTTAGAATTGGAAGAAATGCTTTTAACAACGTTAAAAAGTTCATCACTTGGAGAAACATGTCACCCAAAAAAAAAGCAAAGGGATTACAATCAATGAGGATGAAGTTGCATCTAGAACCAAAGCAACAAAACCCCCCATAATTGATGGTAAAGGAAAAGGCAAGGGCAAGAGGCCCACTTCTGACTGGAAGACTACTCCCCGAGGCCCCTATATTACTCAATGGGCCTGGGGATTCTGTTTAGTTGTGCATACCTTTTTGGCGGATAGATTCTTGGAAGCTCCTAGTGGTCTGGTACTTCACTTTCTTCTGAGGTGACTCCGGATACTACGAATGAGGACCAAAGTGATGCACAGGGCACTGATGCCCGGACAGATGGAGCGACTATGTAGACACGATCCCATCTTTACCTCCCCCTCTGTTTTACTTTTCTTTTGACTTTTGGATATCGTTTTGTTTGCATTTGAGGAAAAATGTTTTTATTTGTTGTGGGGTGATGCCCACCTTTTTGTGACCTTTTGTGTGACTTTGATTTTATTTATATACTGAGTTTTTGAGCTTAGAATATGTCTTGCACTACTTTTAGTGGAATGTTTGAGCTTTTGGCTCCTTGTTTTTAATTGCGAATGATTTTTTACCCTTCCAAAAAATTTGTGCCACCTCTTTTAAGTTTGAATGTGGATGCTCTTTTGCAAATTAGAGTATCGTTTTTAATCAATACCAATGACTTAAATAGTTATCATAATCAAACAAACATGAATTTGCGGGTACGATGAGGCAAAATGAAGTTGCATAGACAATATATGGACTCTTTGTATCCCATTGTGACTAGCCAAGTATCGAATTAAGTCTCTTGTGATGAACATTGCACACTAGCAAAAGTGTGGAGTCTTGTTTGACTTTGGTGTCAATTCCTTGTGTGATGAGCTTACCGTGAACCTTGTGTGATGACACCTAGCATTTTCCCCTTTGGTTCGGTTAATTAGGTGACACAATCTCTTGATATGATCTTAGGCAATTTTGAAGAGTGTGAAACAATTTGACATATACCTCTTTTGTGGCCTCCCGTGTAAGTGTGTGATCCTCGCTTGAACCCCCCTTGAGCCTCAAATTTTTCTTGGAAGAAACTTGATGAAAACATAACATTTCTTGATACATTACCCATAATCCTCATGATTTCTGATTTATTATAATAGCCGACTTAGGCCAAAAGCCTAAATTGGGGGTATGGTGCGAAGAGAAGCTAAACCAAGGAGTGCAAAAAAGTCCTCTTTTTACCCATGTTTTGAGAAAAAATTGAATCCCTCCAAACAAAAAAAAGGAGATGAAAAAGAAGAAAAGAATGGGGAAAAAAAAAGAAAAAGTTGTGGAATAAAGCTATGAAAATGCAAATAGAAATGGGGTTTCTAACAATCTATGGAAAGTAAATAATGGGATGACTTGTGAGCTTGAATACAAATGATTAAGAAAAGGAAAAGAAGTGTTTTTCACACCACATTTCATGAGGATAGAAGTCACTGAGCCTAAAAGATCATACATTTGCACTCAGCCCCATTACTAGCCTTGAAAAGACCTGTTTGATCTTGGGTGAGCTGAAACAAAGGTTGATTGGAAAATACAAGCAAACGAATAAGTGAAATCATACATTGTGTTCATATTTGTGGGTGTGAGCGTTGCATTTGATTCCGAAACTTTAAATTGTGAACCATTGTGTGTGAATATGGAATCATTCTTTATGTGAGGGCATTTGACACCTTTTTGGGGCTTGAACTTGCATTTGAAGCAAGTATAGTGAGCTTGAATTCTTTGATAATGGTGAGTCACAACTTGAATCAATGAGTGCACAATTGATCCTTGCATGAGTAAGTTGTAACGACCCTAAAAATGAAATAGGTCAAAGTAGAGCTTCACATATGTTTCATGAGTTAAATATGTGTTAAAGTAATGTATATTAGCATTAGAAGTCAGTTTGTGAAGTTTGGAAGTCAATGTCAAGGAACGACCAAGACGTTTGACGACTAGATGTCACATTCGGGGAGCACCCCCTAGACGTAACCGGCGTCGTCGTCCTCGGAGTGGACTTAGACTAGCCTCTTAGCATTCGTCATTACATTTCATAGGTTTTAAAGTGCGGAAAATTAATACTTTTCATATACTTCTATATCATGAGGTTTACATAGACATCTTGCTTACACATAACATATATATATAGGGAGTTTACTTAGACTCCTCGTATAGAAAGGTTACACAGGCTTCTACTTTTATGTCACATATACAATATACAACATAATCTAATAGGGATGTCTCATGTAAAACCATCTAAAGTGAAATAGAACAATTCGGGCATAGCCCTTACACAAATGTATAATTGCCACTTAGGGCTTACAACAACGTCTTGAACAATAAGAGTGAAGTTAATGTCTTTAGACTATAGCAATGTAACATAAGTAGAATAGGAAAAAAACATCATCCTCGGATCTTGAGGACCTACCCACACTTGGAGAAAGATATCCAAGCCTTCTTCAAAGTAGCCTCAATACTTCAACGGCCCGAACCTACATTGTTTAGGAAAAAGGGAAAGAATATGGGTTAGTACACCACTTGTACTAAGTGTGGAAACATATGCACACATAAACTTAGAAATCATGCTTAAGGGGACATTTGTTCAAAACCATGCTAAGTTACTTTGAAAAAGCCTTATGCACAGCCAAGCAGACATATAAGACAATAATCACATATTCCTTAAGACAATAGCATATTCAATACAAGACCAACATCCTCAAGTGAAGTCAAGTCAACATATATAGTAGCATATTAGAACCCATAGCCAAAGCAACTCCAACATCATGTTATAACAACAAAGAATGTACAAGAGTTCAAAACATTACAACATAAGCAAAACCCTTACTCATAACCCCTTACCAAGCTTACTAGTGCAATGGCCAAGTGAAGCCCAATAAACCCACTCAACCAAGTAAACCAACCAAAGGATCACAAATAATGTCTAAATTCATATAACATAGCATCATGAGTATTCATCATCATATTTTGAAATATAGACCAATAACATGTTCATAAGTGAAACCAACATCATATAGTATCATTAACATGTAGAGTCAACATATACATATCATTTACTTTATAATAACATAAGAACATCCTCCTAGGACTTCCCTCAAGGTCAACTACTGCAATGTATAGGTAGAGTCTCATACCCCTACCTAGACTAAGTCAAACCCCTTAAGTCCTTCTAGTTAGAGTTCACTTTATTACTTCATTTTATTTATTGGAACACTTGCCTTAACTGACATAAACCACATGAGTTAAATTTGGAATCCGGTGTCATAAAAACCTACACCGAAAGAAGATGGATTACTTGCCAAGGTAGTATCAAAACGTGAACATAGCATCTAGGTGGATCCAATAGATAGTATTCCTATGGGGGCAACATAGTACAAAAACTAGGTGACGTGTTTGAGACCCTTTTTATACCACTGGCATTGTATCTCTATCTCAAGAGTACAATAGTTAACCTACCTTCCCTACTTGGGAAGGGACACTCGTCACTACTAGTTCACTCGGTGCTAAGCTATAGTCCCTTTTGAAATGTCTTTAAGTCTTCCTTGAACAATCTTAACTTAGCTTAGGTCGTAGGAGACTAACCCATTGTATAGTCATAGTCATTATCTCAATAGGAATTGCATGAGAACATCCTTTCAATACAACCCTCATATGTGAGATTAACACATTATCATCATCATGTCATAGTAAGGCACATAGATAATTCATAACCAACCGTATATCATTACATCTTAATAATAATCTTACAATTTACATAATCAAGACATTTCAATTGCATCATCATACCAACACCTACTTAATCTAATCACAAGATATGCTTCAATTGAACTTCATCATCAAGTACAAGGCATCATAATTGAAGTAAAAGTTTAAGATCACAAAGTCTTACCAATTCTCCTTCAAAAGACGGCATCCATGGTCTTACCATAAACCAAAAAATTTCATCCAATAATAGGTTTAATAACAGCATATAATAGTTGGTAACACAATAACTAAGTCAATTGGATCAACACTAATCAATTCAACACTAGTTCATAACCTAGGGTTAGGGAATTGGGGTCAATTCATCACCTCTTCCACATACTAGGTTTAAAATCAATAACTACCATAATTGAAAAATAACACATCATAATATAACCATAATAATCATTATAAATCAATAACAATACAATTTGAAAGATCAATCTCGGATTAGAAAGAAACCCATGTTCATTCATCTTTTGGAAATCAATTTTGAAAGAACCCTTTGGGGAAAGAAATCCCAAAGGTGAAGAGTTACCATACCTTGATATTCCTTGAAGATTGATGGATAAAAGTTGACTTCTTGATTTTCTATAGCCTTTAGCCCTTGGTATTCTATGGAGTTCTTCTTTGGATAGAGAGAGTAGAGAGAAGGAAGAGTAATTTGAGTTTGGGAATTGTGGGGTGTTGAGTTGGGTTTAGGCTTAGGGTAGTTTATATAGTCACTTAACTAACTTAATTAACCACCCCTTAACCCATAATTAACCAATTAACTAAATAAATTAAGTCACTTAAAACTTAACAAAAAATGCAGGGCTGACCTACGAGACCCCGACCTACGGTCCGTAGGTCAGACGACGGCCTTGCCCCCCACCGTCCTGCACATCCGTAGTCGTGATCAAAGAGTCTGAATTTTGGCCATTTCATGAAAAATTTTATGTTTTGGTCGACGGAGGTATCGACGCCCCATCACCCAGGCGACTCCACGTTGTTTGGCAAGCGTAGGTGTTGCTGCCTACACTGCCTAATTTGGCAGCTTTGGGGTCAAATGCAAGTGTTCTCTCCAAGGACCCCAAGGCTAGTCCTTGGGAAGTAGTACACATACGTTTGGACCCTAAATACTTTCTAACACTAGTTTGATACCTTTCCACCAATTTTCATAAATGTTCGACTCATAAAACCCCTTGAAATAGGTTAAGGCACACTAGCACCTCTTTCACAAATCTCCGGACGTCATGGATGTTTCTTGACGTTTTGACTCTAAAACTTCCTGAATGACTCATATACATTACTTTAGGTCTTAGAACAGTGTTTCAAGTCTTGGAAAGTCATGTGATGCTCTAGATTAGGTCTTGGACTTTCGAAGTGTTACACTAAACGTATATGTGCTTATGTGTGTTCTAGTGTACTTTGGCGTATTTTTATGTGTTGTTTGGAGTCTAAAAGAAGTTTAGAGGACCCTAACACTTATAAGGAAATGTGTAGGGTAAAATGTCAGGTTACGACTCCCGGACCACCCTAGGGGTCCTTAAGGAGGACCCAACCTTGGGCCAATAAGCTGCCCAAGGCAACAACCTTTTTGTTCTTTAGTGAAACCAGTCCGCGTCGCGGACATGGTACACCAAGGGCCAAGTTTTTTGGTACGCATCGCGGACTCTACTATCTTGTAATTTATTTTCAAAAGTCTTGTGGGAACAGCTCCGCTTTGCGGACTTGTTTCCCGACGAGAATTCCAAAAATTCAAGTTAAGTTTGACTTGTCTAAAAGGGGATCCAATTGATGTAGTGGTATTTTGGGTATTTTGGGGGTGTATTATATATTGAATTTAGGTCATCATACACCCTTTACCCAAATAAAAAAAACCAACCCTTTATTAGAATTCAAAATTTTATATTCTCTCCATTCTCTCTAAATTCTCTCTCTAAGTTGAATCCTCCATTGGTAAACTTCAAGCTTCAAGGAAGAAGACCAAATTCTTCAATTTTCCAAACCTAATCTCGTGGGTTTCTTTATATTAAGGTATGGTAGTTCATCCTTTACTCTTCTTTTATTCAAGGAGCCCATTCAAAGGCTTTTAAAAAAGCGTTTTCAAACTCCAAACTCTTCGATTTTTTGAACTCTAAGCATGGGTCTTGCATGAAGACATTTTAATGAATGAAATATGATATTATTGATATTATTTGATGAATTTAAGGTCAAAAACTCAATGAACTCATGCTCATTCAATTCCTCAACTTTTGACTTATGGAGTGGGTTTAATGTACATGATTAGATAAGGTTACAAATATGCTTTTCTTTATGTTATATTGTGATTAGCTACTGCCTTAAATGTTTTATGATGAATTGTTGGAGATATTAAGAAAAGGTGGTAAAATCTTGGTGTAAGTTGTTCTATCTTGCTTAGTTCTTATTGTGAAATGAACTTGAGTAGTATGGTCCACCTTTGGTGGCGGTGTTTACTTGAAGTATATGAATATATATATATATATGTGTATTGTGAGTATGGACTTGAAGGCATAGTATGTGAAGTAAGGTGATGATTATGATGTATATGCATGATGTGTTTTAGAAAGTTGAAAATGTGTATCTTGAAGATGTTATGTCTAAACAAAGTATATGTATATGTGAAGCATGATAGTGTGTGAAGTATGATGGATGTAGGTATGAGGAATTTTAGAATTCAATGTTATGGATTATGGTGATTATGTGAAAGGTGTGCTCACATGTACATTGAATGTATGAATGAAATGGGGGATTTGTAGGGTAGACACTCTTCGTGAGTAGAGATGAAGTGTCTAGATCATCCCTACTATTCCTATAGTATGAAAAGGGGGAGTTTAGTTGAACACTCTTCGTGAGTTGAGATGAAGTGTGTAGTAGCAACCTTACTATTCCCAAGAGCTTTCTAAGATATGTTGGAGGTTGGATACCCTTCGTGAGTTGAGATGTGGTGTTCAAAAGTAACCTGTAGGGATAAGTATTCTTCGTTAGTTGAGATGTGGTGCTAAATAGTTATCCCTTAACCTATAGTCTATGAATGTTTAAGACTTCGTGGGGGAGTTATGCTTCGCACCGAGAGGATTTGAAGAAGGGACGGGTACACTTCGTGAGTAGAGATGTTGTATCCAATGTACCTCTTGAGATGACTACTCCTCATTAGTAGAGAATGAGTTACTTAGTAGAAATTTCCTTATACCTTAGCTATGCGCCCGACTCGGTATAACTATTGGAAATACATGTAAAGGCTAAAGAGTATGACCCTACCTTAGGCAAGTAGGGATCCCTCAACCGGTAGGTGTTAATATCGGGATTACATGTCTAGATCTCATGATCTATGTCGGTTAAAGCTAGCCCCCACAAATGAATGTAAATGAACTAATTATTCTTAAGGGTTTACTACTTTGGGTAGGTGGTGGAATGGGATGCTATCTATCCATTGCACAAGTAGGCATTTGGAGGGAGTCTTGGTGTGTCCTTATATAAAAGTGTATGAATGGGTCATTATATGATGTAAATGAAAGCAATGTAACTTTATGTCTAATGTTAAGGAAGCATGTTGATATAATGTCTGGTATGATGAAAGATATGTATATGATGATTGTAAGGTGCCTAGTCTAAGGGAATTCTCAAGGAGCACTAAGGTGGAAGTAGTAGTATGGGATGCTACTTTCACATTGCACTAAGTGTAACTTGGGAGTTGTCTTGGAGATGTCTTTATGTGAAGTTCCTAAGTATATGTATGTTTCCTCTAGAATCTTTAGTATTGAATGTTGACTTGTGAAATGAAATTAGACATGCTTATCCTTGGTATCCTTAAGGATCACTTAGGTACGTATTAAGAGGTTTTATGGGCGGTCTCTTCATGTCTTACGTAGGTGCCTTAGGATAACCTTTGATACGAAAGAGTCCTTATAATAAATGGGTTTAGTTTAAGTGTGACTTTATGTGAGAAGTATGGAAGTTTATCTTATGTGCTAAATGATGGTTTATGTAATATTTTGTAACTTGATCCGTAAAGGTTTTTATCAAAATAGCATGACTTGTATGTTTCAACTAAAATGTCCTCTTTTGCATAATTTTTCATAATGTCATACTTAGTACAATATTTGTACTAATCCCATACTATTCTATATTCTATAAGTATAGGTGGAAGGCTAGTGGAGGTTTCCTAGAAGGCAAGGCTTGGGAAGTTGAATTTCTATTTGGTATGTCCTCATATATTCGAGGAAATAGTCTATGTTTCTTTAGTTTCTTCTTTTAAGACTTGTATAAGACATATTATCTATTTCTTTCAATGAAAAGCATCATGACCCTAAGATATTTAAGATGTGTCTTTAAGTTGGCTTGTGACGATGAGACTTATTCCTTAGCCTTTTATGAAAGAGTTTCATATTTATATTGTTGTGAAAAGTTTTAATTCCTCACTACTTTTCATACTTATGTAATGAATGATAGCTAAGAGGCTTGTGCAAGACCTCCGTGAGGTCAAGTACGCCGTCTGGTGACTCAAGAGTGCTCTAATTTCTAGTGTATACTTGCGGGTCGTTACATAAGTTAAGTCTTGTTGTGTGCATTCATGATTGAGTCTTGTGTAGAACTGTTTGAGACATTCTTTTTGAACTTCAGAACTTGAGTTTTACTTGAGGACAAGCAAAAGTTTAAGTTAGGGATGTTGATGAGTCCACAATTTGGACTCATTTAGGGATTTATTATAATGATATAGTGTCCTTAAATGCATATTTTGTACCAATAACTTATGTAAATGCTTGAATTTCACATATCTATCCATATATTAATAGGAGAAGAAAAATGTCACATGTGACCGTCACAAATTTTCAAAATTTCAAATAATAATTAAATATTATAAATTGATTTATTTAAAACCATTTAATTTAGGACAAATTCAATATTTTAAAAGAGAAAAGGCTCAAATATGTCATCGAACTTTTAGAAAAGGCTCATTTATGTCATCCGTTAAAAGTTTGGCTCATTTATGCCATTGTTGTTAAAGAAAACGCTCATTCATGCCATTTTTTTAACTCCGATTTTGCAAAACCATTTTTTACACACCAAACAAAGTTTAAGACTTTTCTTTTGGTGTTTTTGGATCAAATGTATTCTTTTTACTTGTTTTTCTTTACTAACATCAATAACACAAGAAGAGCATAAACAAGTCCCAAATTTTCAACATTTTCAATTATTCACGAAATCATCTCAAATTTCGGTTACATCATAAATTCCTTTTTAAAAAAACTAAAATTCTAACTTCATTTGCAGAGTTCGAAAAACTCACCCATATTAAAATAAATATACCCCAAAAAACAAAAATGAGTCCCAAAATTTCAAAATTTTCTTTGATTTTTATTTTTGTAGTTTTTTACATTAGATATGTGTTGACTAGTGTTTTTTGAGTTTCTGTTCAAAATTTCAAATGATTTGAAGTTGTGGAGAATCTATTATTAAAGAACTAGTATACGTGCCCATGCGTTGTGCGAATATCATAAAAGTTAATCACATTTCAAATTTAAAGTAATTATAATTTTATTATTTAATTGTCAAAAAAAATTTAAAAAAATTATAAAAAATTTAGTTGTGCAATTTAAATTAATATTATTATTATTATACAACTTCCTTTGTTGTAATATAAAAGTATTATTTTTGTAGCTATACTAAGCTACGCTTTTAGTTTTATGATACATTTTGTTGAAATTTTACTAAGGAAAATGTTTGTTTTTGATTATTTTACCATTGATAAAATTCAAATAGACTATTTATTTCAACCTGTTTGTCCTATATTACTTTTAGTTCATTCTTTTAGGAAAATATTATAATTCATTTTCAACGTCTTAATTCCATTTTGTTACATGAAATGTATAAGACACAAAATTAAAAGAGATATAGTATATTTGACATATGTCTGATGTTTGCTTTAAAATTACAATATTCAGAAGTCTTCTTTATTATCTTAAACTCTGTGAAAAAAACAAATAAGATCAATAAATTAAAATGAAAAAAGTAATAAAAATTCACATATATTCATCTAAACCATTTTCTTTTTTTGAAAGTAAGTTTTTTTTTAATTTCCATAGGCCAACAGCCCACTTTATTGAAAACAAGTATGTTATGGTTAGCATAATCAAAGCAAGTATGTATGTCGAAAGCCACAACCCAATTTAAGTCAAAAGAAGAAAAAAACTAAGAAAAAAAATCCCGTTAAAAACAATTTACATGATAAATAGTTTTTAAAGAGTATAATTGGAACATTTTTTCGAAAAGTTAGGAGTTTGATAGCATAACATCTACTATGATGACAATAAAAATTTAATTAAAACTCTTTAATTGATAATTACTATCTCTAAGATAATAAAAATTTTCCTATATTTTAATTCAAAAGTAACAATTCAAAATAATACAAAAAAGTTGTTAAGTAATTTTTCAATAATTTACCACTTAATTAATTAACCATTACAAATTACCCTCCTTCATCCTAATGATACATAGAAAATAGTTATTAAGTAACTTTTTATATTTGAAGATATATAGGAAAAATTAACTTAAACTTACCTTTCATTTTTAATACAAAATGTTAAACAAATAATTTCTAAATATTTGTAAAATATTAGTGTTCATAAGTTTATTGGGTGATGTAGTTGGGGACGTATAGCTTAATGTTTTATTTGTAGATTTCTTTTTTTCTTTTTCATTTGTTCATAATTATTATTTTTAATATTTACAAACTCCAATTTTTTTGGGAGATTTTTTCTAAAACTGTACACATATTTATGATATATTTATGTAGAGTTATAAATGAAGCTATTTTTTCTGACAAATTTATATACAAAAAATATAAAATCTTTTTTTTTAGAAAAAAAAACCTTGCATGCATATCAAATAAATCTAATGAAGATGTATAAGCAAAATAGTGATTCTCCAAGACTTACTTTTGTCTTCGGATAATTATGCATTTGGGTAATAGAGTTCTTAGCATTAGTATTTGTAAGCATATGTGGTATGTAAGATCTTGTAAAATAATAATACAAAGATTAATAATATGTGTTTGTCTATTTTCATCTAGAAATTATTATTGATTGATCATATTTAAGTGCTAACATAAAATAATTTTGAAATAGCATATTATAAGTTCACTGTATTGGTCCATAAACATCACGTGTCAACATATTTTAATAATAAATTAATTCCATAATTATTATTGGTTTAGAATCTCATGTTGATATGATTATAAATATTTTTAAAAATATTGTTTATTGAAAACACATTTATACTACTCATGAGAAAAACGTAAATATTTCCACAAGATGAAGTTTATCAGTTTCTAATCGGTTATATAATAAAAACTGATAATATAATTTTTAAAACTAAACCTCCAACCAAAATAACATCTTAAAAATACTCAACCATAATATAAAAAAAAAATTAATGAGAACTCTTATTAATAAGAAAAAAAGTACTTATGAATCTCAAATATTACCTTTGAACTTGTTCTTTCATGTAACAACTCATTTCATTAGAAGAAATAAATAAAACAGACTATAGAAAGAAAATCATACTTGTATAATTGAAATTGTAAAAAAATATAGAACAAGAATAAAAACAATGAAAGAGTGACAATAATTTTATTTTGTAGACATACCATTTTGAATACAACAAAAACATTTAATGTAATTATGTAGAAATTAGAATTCTTAAAGAAAATGCATATATAACGTAATCAAGACAACCTATCTTACTAATAATAAGAAAGGGTTAAGGGTCTCCAACGCCTATAAATAGAAGCTTCTTTTTCTATTTTGCAAAGCAAAGAGAGATATGAATCCAGCTACCACTGAAAGACTTTCTCAAATTAATCAAAGAATTCTAAATGTTGAAAATGAAAGGCGCGAATGTCAGCAAACGCTTCATGATTTTTTAGAGCATGTGCGTGCTGTTTTTCCGGAGCTGGTGGAACAAGGCACTACATTACTAATTCTGAATATACATTCATAGAGAAAGTAGGACAATTTTTTCAAACCTTTCTTTGATGGCAGTTAACTGTGATTTGGATTAATCAAGATTTCAATTATCAACAATGGTATTTTACACGAACAAACAACATGAACTTCAAGTTTAATTTCTGAAGTTGTGTTAAATTGTAACCATGTCTACTTTTAAATTTCACAAAATAATGCAATTTTCTACTGAAAGAAGTTCTATATATAACAAAATACATTTAAAGAAGCAGTTTACTTTACGATGCAATTTAAGTTTCCTTGAAAAGTGGACGATTGTGGAGGAGTTATAAAACTGTTATAATTTTTATATCTATAAAAATATATTTATTATAAATTTTAAATAAAATAATCATATATTTATACTACAGTCCTAAAAAATATATTTGTGTGTATATTTATCAAATACGAAGAATGAAAGTATTTTTTCTTCTCCAATTTTGAGGAAGTCGTCGTTTTAATAATGTTGGTGTGTACATTCTAGGAATTCACCTATTTTTTACTTATCCAATTTTAAAGGAGCAATCATTTTAAGAAAGCATATTAAAGTGGAGTTGCATAACCAATTGAACTTTTATGTTTATTGAATTTTATAAATTGGATATTTTTTGAAATATTAAAACTTTCCTAGATTAAATTACTTTTTCTAAAAAAATCAGAATATACAAATTTATAAATTAAACATTTAAAAAATATAAAAGACTTTTTTGTGTGCTAAATTTTGTCAGTGTCTAAGTAAATTGATGACGTTTAGCATTGTTTATACATAACTGTTGTTTTATATTATAAAAAAAATATCAAATAGTTTTTTTAAAAAAATATTAGTAAATATGTCTAAGATAAAAAAAAATATAAATTTTATTTAACATAAATTTAATGGAGTTTTATAATCAATAGATCTTTATTTGACATATATATATATATATATATATAGTTAAAGTTACTCGAATAACTTTATGTAAGATATTTAGAAAATTAAGAATTTGACACGTACATTATACCTATTTCCGAATGCTGACAAATGTTAATATTTATTTGAGGAAATACATAATTACTCTATGGAACTTATACCTTTTTTTCAAGTAGACACCTTAAGTTTGAGAGGGTCCTATTACCCCACGAAACCATCGAAAAACACAATAAATATATCATTTTGACCCGTTTCAAACCCATCGTGCTCTCACGCAGGTTGGGGGAGTCAAGAAGGTAAAAAAAATGTCCAATCAATTATAAAACGTCATTTGGCATTCCCAATTTGAATTAATTTCTTCATTAAAGAAACTCACTCCTTCTTTCCCGAAATTCTCCGTTGTTAGCCGTAGGAGATTGCAATTTCTCTCTTTTTTTTAAAAAAATCTGTGAAAAATCAATTTCATGTGATTAGGTTTTGAGGGAGAGATGTCAAATGCAAGCTTGAATCGCATTTGTAATGATGAGAACGATCAATGGTGCATTTAACAATGCGATGCAAACATGGAGACTTGATGCAATTGCAGACTTCGTGGCCTGAGGACAATCCAGCTAGAAGATTTTGGTCCTGTCCACGCGTTCGTGTAAGTTCGATACATATTTCTTTACTTTTTTTTGTTCAATGTCTCAATAAAATCACTGTATATGGCCTATTTTAGGAAGATTCATGCAAGTACTTTAGATGGAGGGATCTTGAGGAGATTGATATGTGATGCAAGTCCGTTATTCCAAGATTGGCGAATAGAATTAAGGAATTGGAAGAAGCATTACGATTCTATAAAATTAAAGAGAAGAAGATGAAATTGTTGGAGAAGAAAGGTGATCAAGTATGTCATGATAAGCTAATCAAGAATAAGAAGAAATGTAGCATCTTGAATTGGAAGCTTATCATAGTGTTTGTCGCAGTGTTTTTTTTAAATTTTAGGCACTGATAAGAATGTGAATGTTGGAAGATGTAGTTGTATGCCATTGGAATTGCCTTAGTTGTTGGTTTTTGTTTTCATTTATGTTTGGTTGTGTAATACATTGGAAGTTTGTCTGGTTTAAGGAAAACTTATTTGGTTGTGTAATGTTGTTGTCGTTGATGTTTCATTGTGTAATACATTGTTGTTGTCGTTGATGTTTGGTTGTGTAATGCATCTATTTTGTGTGATATTTGTGACCATTTAACAATATACACAACACCGTAATCTCTTTTACCAACTTCCTTTCATACTTGATCAAAAGAGACTAATCATAATGACAAAATGAGAACTTCATTTCATTCTTACTGAAAGTTTGAAGTTGATACAACTTGATTAAATGTCACAAAGGAAAAGGTTGCATAAACAAACTTGGCAAAACATTGATACCCAATATACACCAAAATATAGTTTGGTATCAAGAAACGTGTACATAACACAATAATAACCAAACACAAAAAAACAACTCCAAAGTCAACTATTTCTTAGTAGCAGCTGCAGACCTTGTTTGAATTCTTTTTTCGCCCCTCATTTGTTGAAGTTTATTAATCGTAATGGCTGATTTTCCCTTCCATTTCACTCCAAAATGTTGTTGATATCCAATATCTCCAGTAACTTCATCAGACCTCCTTGAAACTCTTGTACCAATGTTAACAACCCTACTACCTTGCATTCCAGGCTGCATAAATAAACCATAAAGGTTAGTGAAAGTACATGAAAAATCATCATCACCAACAAAAAATAGTTCTACTTACATTAACAGTTGTAAAACTATCATCACCAACCAATACTCCAAATCCTACCATCCTTGGACTTTTAAAAGGTCTTGAAGATTGTCCACCACTACTGTCTTCATTCTCATGATTTGTTTGAGGCATACCTATTCCTCTGCCTCTTCCTCTATTCGTGTCTTCATTAACTTGGTTTTGGTGAGGCATCTCACTTCCATTGCTTCCATTCTTTCCTCTGCCTCTTCCTTGAGGCATTGCATGTGTGTTGTGTTGGCTTCCTTGAGGCATTGCATGTGTGTTCTCCTGGCTTCCTTGAGACATCCCCCTTCCCTTGGATTTTCATCTCTGTTTTCCTCTACCATTTTCATTGGCCTGATTATTATAACACAACATATTAGTATATATTCGATTAAATATTAATGAAAATTGATACAACTACATGAGGTTGAGTAGAAGTTGTTGCAGTTTGAGTTAGAACAGATGGAGGAATAGAACAACCTCTTTTATTGTGGCCCTTTGTATGATAATTGCTACAAGTCATAACAGCTCCACAATTGCTAAGCTTACCAGTTCTCTTTGTTTCATTTGCCTCTTTCCTTCTAGCTTTACTTGGACTTCCAGGCAACTTCTTAACTTCTGGTGGTTGAACTGTTGAATTAACAGATGGTGACCACATACTCGTATTGTTCATTGGCTGGATTACATATTCATATGTGCTTAGGTAGGCTTCTTTGTTATAACATCTGGCCACATAATTAATGGGTTCAAATTGCTTGTAGTGTAAGGCAACAACACCATGAGGACAAGGTATGACCTTAAGCTTCCAAGCTCTGCAACTACAACTGCGCCTAACAATGTCTACACAATGTGTAAAGCCTTTGTCTACAACTTCAAAACCACTTTCTCCATTCCATGACATGTTACACTGCATTGACTTATTAATGTTTTGTTGTAAAATCTTGAAAGCCATGGGTGAAATATCAGTGAACCATGTGTTTGAGAACTCCCTTAATTGGCCAATTCTTTTCATCATCTTTACCCTAATCTCTCCCAGCATTGTAATGATTGTCTTGTATCTTGCAGACAATATACATGAATTGAAGCTCTCTGCCATATTGTTATCAACTAAGTCATATTTGCTATGTTCTTTGAAGTATTTTTTACACCACCTGTCTACATTGTAGTTAATAAGACCATCCAAGCATTCCCTTCCCAATTTCCTCATAGCCTCTATGTTATCCCTCAATTCAGCTTCAAATGTAGATTTTGCAGTCTTCCAAAAAAGATTTCTTCTCTCTATTCCCTTCAAATCTTTGCACCAATTTGCAAGGACATGTCTAGCACACATCCTGTGTTCAGCAAGTGGAAATAAGTCCAGCACTGTAATTTTCAGTACCTATTAAACACAAAAATAAACACATAAAATAGTTAATGTGAATCAAAAAGTATATAGAATAAAAGCATTATTGTGAACCAAATATTCAATTAATAACCAACGACATACCTTTTGAATATCAATAATCAAGGTAAGTTCTTGTCCTTCTCCAAGATCAAGGCCATCCTTCATTAGAGTCAAAAACAATTCCCAAGTAAATTTGTTCTCAACCTCAACTACTGCCCAGGCAATGGGCAACATCTGGTTATTTCCATCTTTGCAAACTGCCACCAATAATTGGCCTCTGCACACCCCTTTGAGAAAATATCTGTCACATCCCACAAGTACACCCTAGAAGTTAGAGTATCCTTCTGATGTCACATGGCAAATGAGACTTCAAGAAGTCTCATCTAAGACTCTCGTATCATTCATTGCATAATAACATACTAAAATGAGTAAGAATTTAAAACTTTCTTCACACACGAAGAACTCTTTTCATAAACAATACGCAAGCAGAAGACTTTCAATAAAACATTAAACATTTACTATAATCCCTTGAACCATCTAAACTTTAGAGTATACAACACTTGGGACTAAGCCCATACAAGACATAAGGTAAAGACTTAAGACATAACGGATCATGTGGATATTGTCCTCGAATCGATGAGGACTCACCAATACTTCATCTTCAACCCTTAGAAACCTATCCATACTCCATGACACATCAAACTTCCAATTCCCTACACTTTAGTCAAAAGTAAAAGAAGGGGTTAGCACATTAGATGTACCAAGTATGGAAGCCATGCAAAAATTATGAAAAAGGGACATTTAGTTAATAACATGCTTTTCATGAATTTCGATTAAAACATCATACTATAATCATAAGAACAACATTCAATAACTTAGAAACACATAAGAAATAACTAAAACAAATAATCACATTTTTTGGAAATGTTACAGTGAATTCACTTCACTGTACAGTGAACTCCATTCACTGTTACAGTGAAGTTCCTTCACTGTACAGTGAACTCCATTCACTGTTACAGTGAAGTTCCTTCACTTCACTTTGCACACCTTTTAGCATATAATTCCCTCACTAAAAGCAATCCTAAGACTCACTTAAGTAATACATAGAGAGACCGCCCATACACCCTCTATAAGCACACCTAAATGATCCTTAAGACCACCCATAATGAGATCAACATACATTTACAAGACATCAAATATAAAAACATGAGATCCTCCTAGCAAAGGTGATTCTAAGTTTCAGTTGAGTGAGTTGTGAAGCGATCGCCCATACAATTCCTATCACACACACAAGAGATCTTATAGACTACCTAGAATAGATTCATTATCACTTAATACAATATCATACATAAAACATGACATTCTCCTTTCCAAGGTTATCCAAAGACCTACTCAAGTAACTCAAGAAGAGAATGTCCATAATTGACCTCTTCAAGATTATCTAAGTAATCCTTAAGACTTACCTAAGTTAGGATCATGTTCACATAATCAATCATATTTCCTTAGCTAGAATCATTACTAAGACTTATCTAAGTAAGAGATGAAGTGACCATTCCTTTGCCCCCTTCACACCTTAACTAGACAACCCTTAACTACTCTAGGTAAGAACTTATTCATTTATCATTCTTTCCTTAACTTAAGTCATTACATTACTTGGTTCATTTAAGAGACATTCATCACATAAGGACATTCAAGTAATGGTCTTGGAGAAGACCTAGGGACTCCAACTAACACCTTCAAAGCCTATTGTGCAATGTCTAGATAGCGTTCCATACCACCACCTAAACTTCATAGAACTTCTCTAATGCTAATGGGTATCCCATATGATGAGAATAGGCAATAACCGACATAGACCATGGTAGCAAAGCATGGAATCCGAACTTGTAACCTACTCCGATGGAGGGTGTTCAACTTGCCAATGGTAGAACATAGACACATCCCATCTAGGCACATGGTTAAGGAATATGAAGGGAGTGCTTTATAATCTAGTCTCATCCTTTAACTAGAACTACTTCCTTTACCATACTCACTCGGTGCTAGCCTTCGTTCTCATAGATTAATTCACATTAAGGTTCATACAAATGGGTCGCATATCAGGTTCATGACCCAATTACATTTACCCTACCAAAGCAAGATCCACTAGGGCTATCTCACTATGGCGACAAGAAGCTCATCATGACTTTCTTAAGGTATGATATGATGTCGTTCGATTCAATCAACCTTAAGTCCATCATTCATTACATGAAGGATACCATTACGGCTTTCGACTTCAAGTTCCATAACCTTACCACTAGGTTCAAGGTTTCACATAAAGGACCTTCTTGTCATCATTCAAGATCTTACATAACAGTCATACATTCAAGACTAAGACTCCTTAGTTCCTAAGTCAAGACATCACATATACATATTCATACAAGCATCAAGTAAGGCACTTAAGTCAACCTAGACAAGGCACAACATACTTCACTGTAGCACATATAGAACACATTCTTAGACACTTAGGAATGACCCTTATCAACCTTATGTCAAACTATTCATTACATTAACATCATCAACATAACCATTATAGACTCATATAGCCAAGTTAGGGACAACCATGTAGCAACTCTAAGACTACACATATAAGCACATAGTCATAGTATAACATGATCACCTAATAACTTCAATAAGAGAACACATACTTCCACATTACTTCACGTATAGGTAGATATGATCATACATCACATAATCAACTACACAAATCAACATATTACTTCAAGTAGTGCCGACAAGGCCATGATCATCATAATACTTAAAATAACACCGACAAGGCCACATCAATTCACATAACTCCGCCACCATAAGTGGACCATACCAATCACATATAATGAAAGAGCTAAATTACAATAGTTATACATATTAATAAAAAAGTTAGGGCAGCATACCACCCACTTGAACTCAACACTTCAATCCCAAGCTAAATCATCCAAATCAATACCATAAGGCCCTTACCCATGGCCATGAACATCAATCCGATGCATAAATCATAATACTCAATGAATCTAAGTAAATTCAATATAGATTTACCAATCTAAGACCAATTAGATATCAATTGAATATAATTTATATATCATTAGAAAGCCCATAGAAATCTACACTAGAATCTATAAGCATTAAGTTCATATCAATTCAATAAGCTTAGCATGCAATAAATCTAAGAGTTTTCATTAATCAATTAATCAAATTGGAACATCTTATACATCATACATACATAATCTATTCATGAATCAAAAGCCCATAACAATCTATAGATGAATTCATAAATCTCAAAGCATAATCAATTCACCCATATTTTAGTGAAAATTAGAGAATTAAGAAGACCAAGAGTTCATGGAGAATTTCATTAGAAAATATCAATTATACATCAATAACATCATATCTTAATCTTTGAAAACGTTTCATGCAAGAACCCAAGACTTAGAGTAGAAATTGGACTTTTTTCATCTTTTTGAAATCCTTTGAAAATCATCTTTTAAATTGGCTCTAAGGTGATAGCAAACCTTAGATTAAGGACTCCCATACCTTATTTGAAGAACCCAATTCTAATTGAAGAAGAAACTCTATTGAAGATCCATCTTCAAGCTTCATCTTCACTTTGCACTCTCATGGAGGTTTTTTCGAAGAACTTTTAGAGGGAATATGTTTTGATCCTAGTGTTAGGGTTAAATTGAGATTTTAATGACTTATATACTCTTAAAATACCCATAAACACTCAAAACAACCGTCCAAATACTTATAGGGGCATGGGGTGAATTTACAAGTTCACCCTCAACTTAACAGTAAGCTGGCAGGAAAACAGGTTGCACTATCGACGCCTATGCCAACGGACCGTGGTCTCACCCACGCCCCGTCGTTGGGGTCTCGTGGGTTGCACCTGCAACTCCTCAACCTGCAGGATAAGTGTCTCCATTGACGAGACCCATCGACGGGCCGTTGCCTGGTCGACTGGCCGTCGTTTGGGTCGTCGATTTCCACTGCCTGGTAGTGTTGAGCTCCAATGTTGGGGTCCTCCTTTAGGGCCCCTTGTGGGTCATATATGGAGTCGTACCAGGAAGTTTCACCCCGAAACATGTATGTATACGAGTTTAGGACCTACCACATGAGTTTCATCCAAAACGAACACGTAAAACTCAACGAAACATACTTAGACACACAAGGTCCTCTCAAGGCACATCTTTCGAACGTCATGGACATTCTTGGACGTTTGTCCTCCAAACTTCATGAAACATGACACACTTCCTATATACACCATATAAACTCATTTAAGGACCATATAATCTCATCATCATACATAAAAACATATAACAACACATAACCACATATGAGACACTTAGGTGACTTTATCGCCGAACGTCTTGGTCGTCCCTTGACGTTTGACTTCCAATGCACCTAAACTCTTAGCTACTGACTCAATAACACTTTATAGACCATTTTAGGACCTTATACCATAATTACAACCACGTTAGGCTCTAGCTTCACCTAAGTCATTTTCGGGATCTTACAATCTCCCCCACTTGGACAACATTCGTCCTCGAATGACACTTGCCACTCTCCGAACACTTCCAAGACTAGGTATTCAATTCGAAACTCATGAACATACCATATAACACCTCATACAATACAAACATCAAAGAAAACATCAATTTCACATAATTAAGAGAATCACAACACAACAAGAAACTAGAAAACATTCTATAACTCATCATGCTACAAAACTCACATGCTCCATTCCAAACAGCAAAAACTCATTTATATTCAATATCATGCTCATATATATCAATTCTAACCATATTACAACAATTTTCAACCAAAGAATCAATTAGTCAATTTTTGAAAAACTTCACAGTGAACAGGCAGTGCATTACAGTGAATTGTGCAACTTTTGCAAAAATGCAATTTTTAGGCAATTCATGATATAAACATGCTAATATGCAAGGTAACATCATATAAACATCTTTTACAACATGATCGTGGCTTCATAAAATACATAATGCAAGTTAGTTAATGAAATTCAATTTCAACCAAGCATGCATATCATAAGGAGAATGTTTGGAACTCATTTTTCACAAAAGACTCCTACACAAATCATGTTACTAAAAACTCTTCGTTTTAGGCTTGAATAAACACATAAACAAAGGTTAAGGGTACCTTACTCCCAACAAGCATACTCTTCACCATACTCCCCCACTTAGGAGAAACCCATTCTAAGGTCAACATAACATCTACCTCAACGAACTCCCTCAAGGCATCTTAAACCTTACTAATACTTTCTCACCCAAAGTCTAGCTCATGAGAACTAAGGACTCTCAAGGGTTCAACCATCTAGCCATTACATCCCCCTTATTAGGTTAAACTCAACATTACTCTTTCAAATCTCTTCAACTTCCTTTCCATGGTTGGGTCTTAAACAACTTGAAACTATCTCAACAACCACTCCAACCTAGGGTCATCAACGCCATTTTTCACACCTCATCTATCAAGTCACTTCTAATATTTTCTCTCCCTCAACCCAATCTTCATAAAGTCACACTCAAATGACCAAACATAAAAGGGAGACAAGGAAAAGACACCATACACAAGGGTCTTAGGCACGATTAGATGAATGAAGAAGTGAAACTTTTCCTAGCACCCAATAGCCTCCTATCCATAATGTGGCGCGCTTCAAATTATAAACAAGACTCTATTAGATGTGGTTCAGAAGACAACTACGATACTCCCAAACCTTATGCTCTAATACCAAGTTTGTCACATCCCACAAGTACACTCTAGAAATTAGAGTATCCTTGTGATGTCACATGGCAAATCAGACTTCAAGAAGTCTCATCTAAGTCTCTCGTATTATTCACTGCATAATCACATACTAAAATGAGTAAGAATTTAAAACTTTCTTCACACACGAAGAATTCTTTTCATAAATAATACGCAAGCGGAAGTCTTTCATTAAAACATTAAACCTTTACTATAACCCCTTGAACCATCTAAACTTTAGAGTATACAACACTTGGGACTAAGCCCATACAAGACATAAAGTAAAGACTTAAGACATAACGGATCATGTGGATATTGTCCTCGAATTGATGAGGACTCACCAATACTTCATCTTCAACCCTTAGAAACCTATCCATCCTCCATGGCACATAAAACTTCCAATTCCCTACACTTTAGTCAAAAGTAAAATAAGGGTTTAGCACATTAGATGTACTAAGTATGGAAGCCATGCAAAAACCATGAAAAAGGGACATTTAGTCAATAATATGCTTTTCATGAATTTCGATTAAAACATTATACTATAATCATAAGAACAACATTTAACAACTTAAAAACACATAAGAAATCATTTAAACAAATAATTACTTTTTTTGGAAATGTTACAGTGAATTCACTTCACTGTACAGTGAACTCCATTCACTGTGATAGTGAAGTTCCTTCACTTCACTTTGCACACCTTTTAGCATATAATTCCCTCACTAAAGCTATCCTAAGACTCACTTAAGTAATACATAGAGAGACCGCCCATACACCCTCTATAAGCACACCTAAATGATCCTTAAGACCACCCATAATGAGATCAACATACATTTACAAGACATCAAACATAAAAACATGAGATCCTCCTACCAAAGGTGATTCTAAGTTTCACTTGAGTGAGTTGTGAAGCGACCGCCCATACAATCCCTATAACACACACAAGAGATCCTATAGACTACCTAGGATAGATTCATTCTCACTTAATACAATATCATACATAAAACATGACATTCTCCTTTCCATGGTTATCCAAAGACCTACTCAAGTAACTCAAGAAGAGAATGTCCATAATTGACCTCTTCAAGATTATCTAAGTAATTCTTAAGACTTACCTAAGTTAGGATCATGTTCACATAATCAATCACATTTCCTTAGCTAGAATCATTACTAAGACTTATCTAAGTAAGAGATAAAGTGATCATTCCTTTGCCCCCTTCACACCTTAACTAGACAACCTTTAACTACTCTAGGTAAGTAGTTATTCATTTATCATTCTTTCCTTAACTTAACTCATTACATTACTTAGTTCATTTATGAGACATTTATCACATAAGGACATTCAAGTAATGGTCTTGGAGAAGACCTAGGGACTCCAACTAATACCTTCAAAGCCTATTGTGCAATGTCTAGATAGCGTCTCATACCACCACCTAAACTTCATAGAACTTCTCTAATGTTAGTAAGTATACCATATGATGAGAATAGGCAATAACTGACATAGAACATGGTAGCAAAGCATGGAATCCGGAGTTGTAACCTACTCCGATGGAGGGTGTTCTACTTGCCAATTGTAGAACATAGACACATCCCATTTAGGCACATGGTTAAGGAATATGAAGGGAGTGATTTGTAATCTAGTCTTATCCTTTAACTAGAACTACTTCCCTTACCATACTCACTCGGTGCTAGCCTTCGTTCTCATAGATTAATTCACATTAAGGTTCATACAAATGGGTCTCATATCATGTTCATGACCCAATTACATTTACCTTACCAAAGCAAGGTCCACTAGGGCTATCTCACTATGGCGACAAGAAGCTCATCATGACTTTCCTGAGGTATGATATGATGTAGTTCCATCCAATCAACCTTAAGGACATCATTCATTACATGAAGGATACCATTGCGACTTTCGACTTCAAGTTTCATAAGCTTACCACTAGGTTCAAGGTTTCACATAAAGGACCTTGTTGTCATAATTCAAGGTCTTACATAACATTCATACATTCAAGACTATGACTACTTAGTTCCTAAGTCAAGACATCACATATTCATATTCATACAAGCATCAAGTAAGGAACTTAAGTCAACCTAGACAAGGCACAACATACTTCACTTTAGCACATATAGCATACATTCTTAGACACTTAGAAATGACCCTTATAAACCTTATGTCAACCTATTCATTACATTAACATCATCAACATAACCATTATAGACTCATATAGCCAAGTTAGGTACAACCATGTATCAACTCTAAGACTACACATATAAGCACATAGTCATAGTATAACATGATCACCTAATAACTTCAATAAGAGACCACATACTTCCACATTACTTCACATATAGGTACATATGATCATACATCACATAATAAAATACACAAATCAACATATTACTTCAAGTAGTGCCGACAAGGCCATGATCATCATAATACTTAAAATAACGCCGACAAGGTCAGATCAATTCACATAACACCGCCACCATAAGTGGACCATACCAATCACATATAATCCAAGAGCTAAATTACAATATCTATACATAATAATAAAAAAGTTAGGGAAGCATACCACCCACTTGAAATCACCACTTTAATCCCAAGCTAAATCAGCCAAATCAATACCATAAGGCCCTTACCGATGGTCATGAACATCAATCCAAAGCATAAATCATAATACTCAATGAATCTAAGTCAATTCAATACAGATTTACCAATATAAGACCAATTAGATATCAATTGAATACAATTCTTATATCATTAGAAAGCCCATAGAAATCTACACTAGAATCTATAAGCATTAAGTTCATATCAGTTCAATAAGCTTAGCATGCAATAGATCTAAGAGTATTCGTTACTCAATTAATCAAATTGAAACAGCCTTTACATCATACATACATAATATATACATGAATCAAAAGCCCATAACAATCTATACATGAATTCATAAATCTCAAAGCATAATCAATTCACCCATATTTTAGTGAAAATTAGAGAATTGAGAAGATCAAGGGTTCATGGAGAATTTCATTAGAAAACATCAATTATACATCAATAACATCATATCTTAAGCTTTGGAAACGCTTCATGCAAGAACCCAAGACTTAGAGTAGAAATTGGACTTTTTTCATCTTTTTGAAATCCTTTGAAAATCATCTTTGAAATTGGCTCTAAGGTGATATAAAACCTTAGATGAAGGACTCCCATACCTTATTTGAAGAACCCAATGTTAATTGAATAAGAAATTCCATTGATGATCCATCTTCAAGCTTCATCTTCACTTTGAACTCTCATGGAGGTTTTTTGGAAGAAGTTTTGGAGGGAGTATGTTTTGATCCTAGTGTTAGGGTTAAATTGAGAGTTTGATGACTTATATACTCTTAAAATACCCATAAACACTCAAAACAACCGTCCAAATACTTATAGGGGCATGGGGTGAATTTACAAGTTCACCCTCAACTTAACAGTAAGCTGGAAGGAAAACAGGTTGCACCATTGACGCCCCTACCAACGGACCGTGATCTCACCCACGCCCCATCGTTGGGGTCTCATGGGTTGCACCTGAAGCTCCCCAACCTGCAATATAAGTGTCTCCATCAACGAGACCCATCGACGGGCCATTGCCTGGTCGACTGGCCGTTATTTGGGTCATCAATTACCACTGCCTGGCACTATTGAGCTCCAATGTTGGGGTCCTCCTTTAGGGCCCCTTGTGGGTCCTATGTGGAGTTGTACCCGGATGTTTCATACCCAAACATGTACGTATACAAGTTTAGGACCTACCACATGAGTTTCATCCAAAACGAACACGTAAAACTCGACAAAACATACTTAGACACACAAGGTCATCTCAAGGCACATCTTTCGAACGTCATGGACATTCTTGGACGTTTGACCTCCAAACTTCACGAAACTTGACACACTGCCTATATACACCATATAAACTCATTGAAGGACCATATAAGCTCATGCATCACACATAAACACATAGAACCACACATAACCACATATGAGACACTTATGTGACTTAGTCGTCGAACGTCTTGGTCGTCCCTTGACGTTTGACTTCCAATGCACCTAAACTCTTAGCTACTGCCTCAATAAAACTTTATAGACCATTTTAGGACCTTATACCGTCATGACAACAACGTTAGGCTCTAGATTCACCTAAGTCATTTTCGGGATCTTACAACATCCATCTAGGTCAATGCATCTCATAGTACCTCCAAAGAAAGATTTCTTTAAAGCATGAAAGCACACATAAAATCCTTCAAAAATTCTATGCCCAATTTTCAGCAGTTTCTCCAACTTTAACAATACAAGTGCTACCTGGATTTGTTCTTAAAATCTCATCTCTGTAATAAAAAATTCTTCCATACTTAACAGTATGATCACCCATAATCTCTTTTAACACTCTAGCTCTAGCTCTTCTCATTGTTGTCTTTCCAACTTGAATATCCAATTCTTTTCTAATAAGCTCTTGCAACTTGATAATTCTGATATTCGGCTGCTCACTTATTCTATCCTTGTTTCTAGCAGTTAGAAACCTTGAATTGCACAAATAGTTATGAGTTGAACACATACAAATAGGGATAGGGTTGTACCTTTTAACCACAAAATCTATAGTTTAGCTATGCAAACTTGCAACCAATAACCAAGGACAACCCTTTTGCAGCACCTAACTATGACTCTTCCAGGCACATTCACATATTTCTCAATTTTAATTTTTTCTTGAACTGCATATTTGGTTACAACTTCTCTAAATTCACTTACATTTGCAAAGACCAAACCTAATTCCCAAATAATCTTCTCAGAAGTTGGACAAAAAACAACTATGTTTTTTTTCTTCTTTCTGACAATTTGTTCAACCTCTTCACCATCTCCCCAACCTGTTTCTTCTTCTAATTCAAAGCTAGGGGCTCCATCACTTGGATATTAAGGTTCATCACCCCCTAACTTACCTAATAAACTATCCTTACTGCCATCATTTGTTTCATCATATCCAATATCTGGGCCCTTTTCAGTAGTATGAACTTGTTTTGTAGTCTTGCCTCTACATCCCCTATTTGACCGTTGAAATGACTTCTTGAAGCCCTGAATTATCTACTCTTCATGAACATCACTATCTAAACTGTCTTTACTGCTATGCACTTCAGATCTCTCATCTGATTCACTATCTGATTCAGAATCTGATAATTCATATGATTCATCATCTGAACTTTCTACACTTAGATTGGAAGGTTCAACAACAGGATTAGAAGGCTGATAAGAAGTGTTAGATGGTTCACCAAGAGGATAAGAAGGCTGAGATGAAGTGTTGGAAAGTTTACCAAGAGGATTAGAAGGTTGTGATGAAGGTTGAAATATTCAGAAGGAGGACTAGAAGGTCCAAAATTAGGGTTAGGAGACTCAACTTCATTAAAAGATGTAAAAGATTTGTCACCTACACCACTATCCGTCACATGGGTGACATAATCCAAAGCCAATGGAACAATTTCTGGCTCATTTACCTCATGACAACATAAACATCCATTCTATTCCCATTTTTAAACATAGAGAAAATGTCACAAATAACCTTATCACTTTTAACTTAATTCAAAAAGCCATCGATTGGAGATCTAATAAAAAGAGGAACAATCTGTTTTATATCCTAAGTCCTTTATGTAGCCTTTCAGTTCAAAATATGACATTCAATCAGTGTCTACTTCCAAAAATTCAGTCGCAGACCCACCAACATAATCAAATGGGGACCAAACACTATTTTCCCCCATGATACCATCTCAAAGTTATAAGAACAAATGACATTGTAAGAAATCTTGAAAACACAGTCACAAACATATCTCAGAATTACTGATATTCGATAACAACAATATTCAACAACACCAACCCAATATTGTAAGAAATCTTGAAAACACAGTTACAACAATATTTGACAACAACAATATTCAACAACACCAACCCAAACAACAATAATATTCTACAACAATAACATCGACAACAACAACCCAACATCAATAATATTCGACAACCCTAACATCGAAAACAACAACCCAACTTCCCAATAATACAGATGAGTAATATACACAACAACAACAACATGACGACAAACGAAAAACACATTAAACAATGTACGATAAGCTAACTACTAAACACTACAAAATTCACTTACAATGTAAGATAAACTTTTTTTGAAAGATTAACTAATATTGAGCCTTCAGTTCTTCGTTCCGACACCACTATTCAACAACTTTTCACCAGCAATGTCCCGACTAGCTTCGCCTGAAGAAGATTCTTAGGGTTTTGATTGGTCGAAGAGAGAAACGATGGTACGTGAGAGTGAAAATGGGTTGAAATCTTCTTAGGGTTTGGGTTAAAACATGAACGGGTTAGGATAAAACCTCACATTTGTTAAATGGGTTGGAGGTGTGGCACACACACTTCGATTGAGAGCGTTGATGTTGAAAAAATGATATATTTATTGTGCTTTTGGATGGTTTCATGGGGTGATAGGACCCCCCCCCCCCCCCCCACAAACTTAAGGTCTCTACTTGAAAAAAAAGGTATAAGTTTCATGGGATAATTATGTATTTCCTCTATTTATTTTAACTATTATTTAAAATGTAAAAAATAGTGAATAACTAAGAAGATGACATGTGTCAAAATTTAAAACTAATTGGTGACACGTGTGAAAATTTAAAACTAATTGGATTTTTTTGCGGATTGTTGTATTGATAATAATTGTTAATTGATTTTTAAAAGAGAAAATACATAATCATTCCATCAAACTTATACCTATTTTTCAAGCAAGCACTTAAAGTTTGCGAAGATCCTATTACCCCACGGAATCATTTTCAATCATTATATATACACCATTTTAACCTATTTTAATAGAGGTTGTGATATCACGTTTAAGAAGTGCGTGAATAACTAAAATTTAGCTCCAAACCAGTGCATAAATGACGCGTGGCATTGCCAATTTGAACCCTCAATTATTGCATCTGTTTTGTTTAAGGAAGAGAGCAACAAAGTTGAAGAACTTCCAAAACCTGAGCAAAAAAGCTTTAGCGAAGTTGAAATAGTTGTTAATTGTTCTCACTGCTCCACTGCCACCCCCATCGGCCAAGGATGAGGAGCACATAGCATCTACTATCGTTGTCGCAGAGGAAACCAGCTCATTGTCGATGAAATTCTTCTCCGGTGAGAAACCATAAAGACGACTTTTTGATGGACTTAGACCTTGTTATTCAGTTACAATTGAATCTCTCAGCCAAAATCCAATCTGAAACAACAAAAAGCTACCCATAATTTAAATAGAAAATTTGATGAATTTTATTTTGCAACTTTAGACGTCAAAATTTCTAAAGATACAAACAAAATTTAAGCCATTAGAGAGTGACCATTTTTTTTTGCAGTATATGATATGATAAAAAAAATGTGTTGCATAAGCTTTTTGAATCAACACCTATGGGCTATGAGCAATTGATAATCCAAAAATAGATACAAAATGTGTTGAATAAGCTTTTCGAATCAACACCCGTGACCAATTGATACTCCAAACATCAACTTTATTCATTGATTTTCTATAAATTGCAATTGATTGTCTCTTGTTCATGGTGGAATTTGTAAAAGAAGAAAATGATGTACAGTAGTTTGAGTGAAAAGAAGGGGAGAGGGGAGAGCGAAATGGGTGATCCGATAAGATTTGAGGGCTAACATGTGAATGGTTCGGGTATTACCCGATTCTTTATTAATGGATAGCAGTAAAATAAAATAATATTATTTTATTTGAGAGTGAACACACGCGCAAGGTTTGAGATTAACAATGCTGTCAAAATGATATATTTATAATAGTTGAAAATAGTTTCCTGGGGTAATAGGACTCTCGCAAACTTTAGGTGTCTGCTTGAAAAATAGGTATAAGTTTAATGGAGTAATTATGTATTTTCTCTTTTTTAAATAAAAAAAAATATGAAATTAATTGTGGCGCTGAAACCTAAGCACTATCACCTCTCCTATATATATATATATATATATATATATATATATAGAAGTTTTGAAGCTTTGAAGAAATTTCAATTGGGTCTTGTTGAGTTAGGTTGAATTCGAGCTCAAAAAAAATTGAACTTTGGTATCTAGCTCGGAGCGAAACTACTCTTGAAATTTGAGGTGATTCGTGAAGAATTGAATAAGTTTGAAATTTGGGATTGTTAATGTTCATATGTGTTCTTGGTGTTCTTATGGATGTAGAAGCAAAAAATGTACATTTGATCCAGAAACACCAATAGAAAATGTAAACCTTGTTTGGTGTGTAAAAAATGATTTTGCAAAACCGGAGTTAAAAAAAGGCATGGATAAACCTTTTCTTTAACAACAATGGCATAAATGAGTCAAACTTTTAACCGATGACATAAATGAGCCTTTTCTAAAAGTTCGATGACACATTTGAGTCTTTCCTTTTTAAAAAAACAAAATTATAAGCTTTTAAAAAAACTACAACGACAGTTACATATATTAAAATTAGCATCTTTTAGATTTTGTATTACCAAAAGAGTAGTTATGATTCCTTCAATGTCGGTAAATCAATAAAATAAGTTAAAAATTCGAATTTATTATACTAATTAAATTCATTTTAATAAAATCATTATTTGATCTTATGAAAAAGTAATTAAAAAAAATGAAATTTTCTTCTAGGGAAAACAACATTTTTAGTCCCTGTGTTATTGCCTAATTCCACTTTTAGTCTCTGTGATATTGGATTGGACACATTTAACCTTGAATTAACTAAATCGAGCGATTTTGATCAAATTATTAAGAAACGTTAACTTTGTTAACAGATCACTTATTAACAGAAAGGGCAATTCTGGTATTATTAGCTAAAATACTTAACAAAAACCTAATTGTACAAACAATTAGAAGTATTTATGTCGCATCCTTTGCCTCATAACCATATGTTGTCTTCCTCTCTTCTTCCATTGTGATGCAAATTAACGGATTGATCCTATGAATAATGAGAGCCTTTATATATGTTGGTTCATGATAACTTCTCTTAGGGCATTCCAAGTTTTCTCACTATACCTACTGAAAAAGAAAAGGGATAACAATTAAATTCCGTTATAAGAGTGGACTACAACTCACACCAGCATGTAAGTACTGTATCTAGTTAATTAGACTATAAAGTTGATATTGATTGATGATCAGAAAGATCAAATATTGACGTGGCAAATCAAAGCATAAATACATACTTGATAAATATGCATTATAACTTTTAGAAGTGTTCATGTATTTTTATATTAATATATCTTGTACTGCTATTACAAGACAAGTTGACAATCCTTCTTTAAGGGCTTCACTTTCAGAACACTTGATTATTCAAATTCGACTAAAATTTGAATTTGCAATAATAGATACCTTTTGTCGTTGGATTTGTATGCTTTTTTTTTTTGTATTTTTTGTATTGGTGATATTTTTTATATTAACACTAAATATCATATTTTTCTCATAATCTATGAAGATATAGAAATGTACACTTTTAAATTGCACTATAAGGGACAATGGGTGTTTGAGCCAGAGATGAACTACGTTGGTGGACAAATAGCCTACTATGACTATTGTAAGGGAGGTGAAAATTCTATCATTCAAATGAGACAGTGTATGAAAAGTTGAAAGTCGATGATAGAAAAGTGAAATTTTGGTTTATGTTTTGGCCTTACTTTGAAATAAGTTTAAGACTTTTGTTAACTGATATATATATATATATAATCTTATCCACGAAATTCCTGACAGTAAAGTGGTGGATATATTTGTGGAGCACACAGATGAATATCAATTGACCTATGATGTGGTTGACATTTAACGGGCTCAATTTCAAGGTGAAGAGACCTTGGTAGATGTTGATGCAATAGAGGAAAGTGACGCCACAAGTGAATGTGAGTCATTTCATGACTCTGATTATTCCTTGGAAGGAGATGACATGATTTTTGATAAAATTATAAACTCTATTGCTGAGTGGATTGGTGTTAATGAAAAAACCAGAGATAACCAATTCAAAGAAAGAACTATTGAGTTTGGTGCTACCTCTGACATGGCTAAGATTCCCAACGATACTCAAGTAGAAGTTTGGGATGCATCAGATGATGAACTAATGAGTTTGTAAGGAGATTTTGATGATGATAATTCAAAAAAAAAAAATTGTTTTTAATGCAAAAAGAGATCTGGAGGATCCAAATTTTGAGTTTACACTTAATATGATTTTCAGTAGTAGTAAAGAGTTAAAATGGGCAGTGGAAGTGCATGCTGTGATGAAGAACAAAGACATTAAGTTTAAGAAAAATGAAAGTAGGAGGGTGAGGGAAATTTGTAAGGTGTCAAACTGCAAATGGTTCATATATGCATCAAAGGCTAATGAAGATGAACCTTTCATGATCAAAACAATAGGTCCTGATCATTCATGAGGCAATCAAAGAGAAAATAAAACTATTGACTCTGGATTTTTGGCTAAGAAATATGCAGATGTGTTCAAAATTAATCCAAGTTGGGGTGTGAAAGAATTTCAAGCTCATGTGATGAGGAAGCATAGTTTTACACTTAGTAGGCATCAATCTTATAGGGCAAAAAAGAAGGCTTTAGATCTGATCACAGGGACTAAAGAAGAACAATTTGATATGTTGTGGGACTATTGTGCAGAGTTAAGGAGGAGTAACCCAGGAACAACATGTATTGTGAAGTTGGATGATAACCCAATAACAATGGTCAAAGATTGAAAAAGATTTTTAAAACTTTATGTGTGTTTTGCAGCTTGTAAACAAGGATTCTTAGCTGGATGTCGACCTATAATAGGGGTTGATGGATGCCATTTGAAAGGCTGCCAAAAGGGAGGGCAACTATTGACTGCAGTAGGCATTGATGCCAACAACAACATGTATCCTATTGCATTCGCAATAGTGGAAGGTGAATTGAAGGAAACATGGAGTTGGTTTCTTACACTTCTTGACGAGGATCTAGGAATCTCACAAAATTCTTTTGCTTGGAATTTCATTTCTGATAATCAAGAAGGTTTACTTCTAGCATTTGATGAGATAATTTCAGATGTCGCACACAGATTTTGTGTGAGGCATCTACACAATAATTTTAGAACTGAATGTTTTGGAGGACAGACGTTGAAAGAAGTCCTATGGAAAGCTGCTAGGGCAACTACAGAACCAAAATTTTCCAAGAATATGGAGTAAATGTCAAATATATATATAGAGGCCCCTAAGTGTTTCACGAATAAGCCTCCCATTCACTGGTCAAGAGCTTTTTTCTCTTCATTCACAAAGTGTGATATGTTATTGAATAATATGTGTGAATCATTTAATAGCATAATTCTACCTGCAAGAGACCAACCTATTCTGACGATCTTGAATCAATAAGGATATATATGATGTCAAGACTCCAAAAGAATAGAGATAACATGATGAAGCACAATCACAAAATCTACCCACGAATCTTATTGAAGCTAGAGCAAAATAAGGATATGGCTGCTGAGTGTATTGCCATTAAATCTAATGAATTTCATTACCAAATTGAGGACCTTCATCTAAGATTATTGTCTGTTGATCTTAAGAATAAGACATGTTCCCGTAGGAGATGGGACTTAACAGAGATACCTTGTAATCATGCTATCGCAGCTATATGGGTTAAGAAGGATGAACCTGAAAAGTATGTTCATGAATGTTACACAGTTGGGCAGTATATGAAGAGTTATTATCCATCCATTTTGCCAATTAAAAGCTCTAATCAATGGTTTAATACTAGCGTAGAACCACCACTGCCACCCATATATAAAGCTCAACCAGGTAGACCAAGAAAAATAAAAAAGAGAGGAAATGATGAGACAACTCAAAAACAATCAGATTCTAGCAAAGGATCCCTTTTAAAAGCGTCAAGATAGGGCAAAAAAAAGAAATATGGATTGTCTGGAAAAGTAGAAAATGTCCCATTCTTACAAGAAACAATCATTCTGAAGTTCAACAACAACAAGTTCACCAGGAAGTCAGAAAAGAAGCTCCATCTACACTTAATAATGAAACAGAGTTAAGTTTTCGAAACGAGCTGATTTCCTTTAATATTTATTAAGAATAACAATACTAAAAATGTTATTTTGATGTAGGTTTCAAGCACTCTTGCTGAGAACGTGGCATCAATACAATCCCATTCCTTATTTTTGTCTAATCAAATTGTAATTACATTTTATGTTGTCTATTCATGTTGTTTGTATTGAACTTTACTAACTTAGCTTCTTTTTTTAATGTATTGTAGGCCATACAACTTAGCCAGCCTAGGGAACAACCTCAAGTCCCCTTGAGGAGTTCTGCATTTATTTTAGAAGAAATTAGTGAGAATTCTAGAGAAGGTACAAGGCCACGTCTCATTCAGAGAATGGGAAAACAATCCCATTGTCAAGCTTACAAGAGGCGCTTTCTAAAACTAGCAAGAGAGTAGGAAATAGAGCATATGATAAGAAGAAAAATGTTCCTTATATTTCTTTCTTGCCTATTAACTTTGAAGTTGTTTTTGCTTCAGTGACATGTTTTTGTTTCCTCTTAAAATTACCTGCAACTTAAACAATTTGATTATGTTCTTGATTTGAATATTTTGCATATGACTATCATAAGATCACATGCATCAATCCACTGTTTTTACAACAAAAAGATTGTTATGTTTCTACATATCCCAAAAAAATATCGAAAGAGCATCATAAGGATAGTCACAGCCTAAAACGCAGCCCTTCTATCCCCTAATTTATCTTCCCACATTTACACACCATTCAAGGTGATGAAAAACATATGTAATAATCTTACATCAAACCATCCAAATAAGTTAAGATCTAGAATTAGTTTATTCGATATCACACTTTACAAATCAAATGCACAATACCAACACTTTGATATGCATATTGTCTCTTCACAATCAAGATAAATAATTTCACTCGATTACTACAGAAATATTGCAAACTTCACAATTAACCATATTTTACTGATTTTTAGTGAGATAGGACGTTTAAATGTTGATAACTATTAGTCTCAACATTAATGAATTTGTAATACTACAAAGAAAAAAATACCTTCACAAACGGCAAAGAGACTGGAGAAATTCGAGAGGTAAATCAATTCTTGGACCTGCAGGCTCAGACCTTCCATTTCCACCACCTTCAAAAGGAGTCACTGGAATTTTGAAAGGGGTACAAATAAATTTAGGCAAAAGAAAGAGTGAATTTTCCAAAAATTAGCTCATCACATCTAGACTCATACACCCACTAAACTAAAGTTGTCATCATGCACACATCAGTTATACTTTAGAAGAGAATAAAATCTTCAAATATCTAAGTATATTACCTGAATTTGGAAGCTTAAGCAAAATTTAATGAAAATATGGAGAAACATAATTACTTGATTTGTAGATCATATCAAACCATAAGACCTAAACTAATTACTTGGGGTGAAACATAATTATCAGAAGACAAAAGGAGTATTTTATATGTGATGTAGTATCAAAATTCACAAAATAAGAATACTTAGTCTGCATTAGCAATGATATGATATTTGAAGAAGAATACCTAATTTGCTTGTTTTTGCAGGAGATTGTTGACTCGTGCGAAGAAGAATGGAGAAGAATTGAACAAGACTGATAAAGTAGAAGTTTGAAGAGAAGAGGACTTTTAATTCTTAAGAAAATGTATTTTTGCTGATTTATTTTAAAAGCATTTGTTAAATGAGTTTTTTTAAAAAATATAATATTTATTAATATAAAGAAATTAATATATAGAAGGGTAAAATTGTCAAATCTAAATTAATTTGTATTTATTTTAAATGGGTTTAAAGAATGGTTACAAGAAAATGAAAATAAGGGAGGTAGACGTAATATCGTAAACCACAGGAGAGGTGAGTGTTATAGAGCGAAACCAGGAGGGAGGTCTCTGAAATTATCCCAAAAATTTATATACTTATCCGTATCGAAATGATAGTTATAATTACATTATAAAGTCACATGGAAAAACAATAAAAAGTCATTTAGTGATAAAGTGATGATAATATGAATGTTATTGGTTTTAAATTTTAAAATAGCAACATTAAGTGATAATATTCTGTTTTGAATCTATTATATAAATATATTTGTGTATATTTATTAATTAATTAAGACAAATATTTATAATTTCCTCTAAAAATATTGAGTTCGACAACCATGTGTCAGCTTTTAACTTACTTATGATAAACTAGGCACCATAAAAGAAATTTCAAGAGTTATAAACAATTGATTAACAAATTAAAGAATATTAAAAGAATTAAAAAAAATATATCTACGATATGGTAAAAAAGAGTAATAGACAATGACATGTTCAGTATGGTAAAGTGCCTACAAAATAGGTATTTTTGGAAGCACATTTAATGAAATTCTTTTTTAGAAAAGTATTTTTGAAAAAAAGAAAATATACTTCACTAAGCAGAGTTTGTTTGACTAATGTTTTTAAAAAATGCATTTTTGAGACAAATAACAAAAGAAAAACACGTATCAATATGTTTTTAATATCAAATTATTTTATAAGGACTAACTATTTTAAATATCTATTATAAAAATAGTTTTATTTAACAAAAATACACATCATAATCTTTTATGAATGTTGTACATATATTACTCAAAAGAAATATTAAATATTGATATAATATGAACACAATGATTTTAATATAATAAAACTTATCAAATAAAGTAAATTTAAGAATTATTCTGAAAATTAAATTATAAAAAATAATAATAAACATAATAATAATTTAAAAAAAAAGTAAAATAATATAAAGATTTTTTTAATGTAAATGTAGGATAAAATTCTAAAATGAAACTAAATAAAACATATGAGATATGATAGTTAATTAACCAGGAATGTATTGATAAACATGTATAAATGATAGATGTTTGTTTTCCAAAATACGTCTAGAAGATAATTTTATGTGACTTTTTAACGTCTACTTCTATTTAAACTACTAAACCAAACTAAGCCACTTCTTAATGGAATTAATTAAGTTAAGTTCTTGTCAGTCATTGAAAAAATACGTCTACTTCTATTTAAAAACAATTTTATGAAATGTCCAAATAAATCAACTTTTTTAAAAAAATAAAAAATAATAATAAGAAGAAGTAATTGTGACATTTTAACGCTTGGCCAAACAACTTCTGAATCAAATGTCAAACTAATTAAAAATAATTTGCCGATGTAAAAATTCTTAATAATTTAGCATTGTCAATATAAATACAAGTCACTAAAAAGTTATACAGTGATGAAAACTCGTAATTAAATATCAAAATGCACTAATAATTTAACCAGATTTGATTTATATTGCCAAAGAAGAAAACTTGATAATTATATTAATCTAAGTGAAGGTAATAAAAAATAATATTAACAATTTAAAACATAATTTGTTGACTCTATTTTATAGATTATTATGGGTGATATGGGGTTGGGTGAGGCGGGACGTGGGGAGAAGGGGGAGTATATTTTATTGAGGAACAATATGGTGGTTGAACTTTTTCTTTAAGGTAATATCATTTAACATGTTCGAACAAAACATCACAATTTAAAGTGTTTAGAAATAATACTTCAATTTTATGTGTGCATCATGCGGGCACGTTTACTAGTTTAGATTAAGGAACAAAGCTATTATTGAGAAAAAAGGAACAAGACAGCTGAAAGAACGAACAAAGGAAGGTCTGAGGATCACCCAACCCATTGGGCGAGTCGCCAAACGACCTTGGTCTCTCCTTATGTTCCAAAATGCCAAGCCTTGAAGGAGAAAATCAAGTGGGCAATAAAAAGGAGCAGTCGGCGAGTCGCCGAACGATTCCGCGATGCAGTGCCTTATCGCCGAAACTTACAGAACTTGAAGATATTGAAGGCCAAAGCAAAAATATGATGGTATTGACCAAAGGGCGGATCGCCGAGTGGATCGGCGATCTCGACTAACTACTCTAAATGGTCCTTCTCATCACAATTTTTGGCGACTACAAATACTTGTTTAAATTTTTAACTTAGTATCTAAACTTATCTGGAGTTGAATATTTTTCATTCTATTTTGAGTTTAGAGACAATATTTTCCTTAGCTTTGAAGATTTCAAGGTTTCCATTTCTAAAAAATTGAAAGTGGATATTGAAGATTCTTCATATTAGACCTTTGTAAAGACGTTAGTAATCTTACCTAGTTTATGGAAACACAGTTTGATAACGATTTCTTGCTTTTACTATGTCTAGATAAAACTTCAATACTTGGGGTGGGATTATGAGTTGATTTAACTGCTGGATATTGTTAATTGGTAGTGTAAATGTTGTTTAAAAGTGATTTCATTCAGTAATTGTGTCTTAATCTAAAGGGTTCTAGTTGAAATGCAACTCTACCTTTGTGTTTTTGACTTGCTCGAGAGAGAGGTTTTAAATCCAAGATTACTGATTTGATGGTCTGTGGGTATTGGGTTGTTATGGGTTCAGCTTGGGAGAGTGAATCCTGAACCTTTTTCCACACATTCAACTCGAGAGAGTTAATGGACTAAAGCGAAGGTTGTTCTTAATTGTTGGTTATTGGTGTTCGAGAGAAACTTATTTGATTCAGGTAAACTACTCGAGAGAGAGTTTATCCCCATTAAAGTCTAGATTATTCATTCATTTACAACTATTCACTATTTATTGCAATTACCCGATTGTTTACCATAGCCCATAATCCTATCACATCTCAAGAATCCCGTCTCCATATTCATATTTTCGTGTTATTTGTTGTTTAGTTGATAGTTTAATACAAAATCTCCTTTGATATTTGACACTTGTGTCATTTTGTAATTTAAGCCAAGTCTACATTCGTAATTTTTTTTGACTATGATTGACTTGAACTGATTTGCACTTGGCTACTAATTCTTGAAACACTCCCCGTGGGAACGATCCTAACTCTTGGTTGAATTATATTATACGCACAATTGTTGGCACTTGAACTGGAAATAGTGTCCGAATACATGGAATGATGAATTAGATTTTTCAATTAACAACTACGGAAACAGGTGAGTCTTTAAGTAGAGAGGAATCCTTGGGAATATAATTCATTAATTGCCAGTTTCTGTATATGAGTGATTATTATTTATTTAAAACAATTGAATCATAGTGGGTAGACTATGCTTTAGATGTATTAGCTTATCTCAATCAAGTATCACAATTCAAGTGAGTTCTCTCATACCTCGACATGCATAACAAATATGAACAACCAAAAACCTAAATTAATCTACTCTCTCGAGCTAGATTTGTAGGATCGAATTTAAGACTCTCTTTTTCAAGTTGAATCCAAAATAACCCAATCACTACAATCATCAATTGATAACTTTGATTCTAGAACTTATTTCTCTTGCAACCGTACAATACTAGGCTAGAACTACATTTGCAACTACAATTCATGATCTAAAACTCAGTTATCAATCAAACCCACTTCAAAACAACAATTAAATCATTAGTTACTAACACACATAAGCTAATTGAGACAATTAATCACATAACCACACCCCTAAGAATGGGGGTTTAGCCACACATTATAAAAAGCAAGAAAAGATTAGCAACTACGTTCTCTATCACCTGGGTAACAAATTTCGATTCTTCATAATTCTTGAAATTAACTTGATATCAAAACGCACTTAGAATTCTACTAAAAATAATATTCTAAAAACAGTGTTTGAGATCAAAAACTCAAGCAAGAACTCTCAAACACTTAGAACATTCACTTAAAATTTCGGAACTTCTTTTCATTATTTAAAATTTCCATTTATACTCTTCAAGAGTTTCAGCTTTTGGACTATTCGATTAAATTAGTCAAGCATCGCCTACCAGGTCGGCGATGCTCCAAGTGTCTCTCTTCATCTTCTTCGGGACTTGCCTCTTTACCATTCAACTTCTGTAACTTTAGGCTATCAAGGTCCTTTTCGCTGATCCATTCAGCGGTTCACCGAAATGTCATTTTCATGGCCAAGTTGGGTTTTCCCCATGGTTGGCACAATGTAACAGTCGGTGAGCTAAAGTACCACTCGGCAAGTCACCGAGTGGTCTTGGCAATCGTTAGGTTTTTTTTTTTTAGCTTTTCCGCTCCTTTTGACCAATAATGTCCTTGTATTGCTTTTTTTCCTTCATTGCTACAAATTAAAATTTAAACATCAGTTAAGAGCATAAATAGGCATTGAGGACACTAAAACAATGAATATTAATTCCTAAATGAGCCAATATTTCAGATCAACAAGTGTATCAATTGAAAAGTTTTCCGTCACTATCCTTTATTTAGTAATGCCTTAAAAGGCCTATGACAGTGAATTTACAATAAAGATCGATACACTATCGTGTATACATTCTATATATCACTAAATTCACTCAAATATAATATCTAGTTGTTCAAGTGGTTGATCTTGCTTTGTTTTTTGACTATATAGCCGTGTGTATATATGAATACAGTAGGGCTATTGCTTTATTTCTAACATATAGATCAACGGACATCTAAGAACTGTAAGGACAACGAGAGTCATATAAATTATTATGATACTCAAGCTGAAAGGATTAATATTAATACTTATTCACCTTAATGATTTAGACAAAGAAATGACACTTGATGAGAGATGAGAATTTATTTCTGTATCTTCGATAAATCACTTTGACCTTTACAAACGACACGTGATATAAGATGTTGTTTTAACGGTAAGGGAAAGTATTAGCTTCACATACATTGGATGCTTTTCCAACTAAGGATAATATCACAAGTCCCTCAAAATGTAGCCCTCACATAATCATCAACTCCCTTTCAACATTCCAAAGACGCCCAACTAATCTAACACAATCAACTACAAAGAAATATACTCACTCAGTTTCACAAAGAATGATGTAAGCTTTGAGTTTGGGTCGCCCATGTGGATCAACTCGACCCGAAAAAACCCAAGAATTTCTTTTCTGAATAAAAAAAAAGAAAGGAGAAAAAGATAAGTATTAGTTTTAAAAAGGGGTGGGAACAATTACTATGTAACTGTTCCAACGTTAATAATCACACCTTTTTAAATTAATCAATTTCTTTTCTTTTTTTGAATGTTTCAGAAAGTAAAAACAAAAAGAACAACAAAAACTCTAAAATTTAGATTAAAGACACAATAAAACATTTAGTTTGTGAAACTATATTTGTTTTCTAGTGATTCAAAGAAGGATTTGGATTCAGTGAATTTTTCATTCCGCTGCAACAATCAAAGGTACACAAATCTTGTACTAAACGTTGTTTAAATACTTTGATTGACATCAGAGCCACAGTTAAATTCTCCATGATATTGTAGTTGAAATTATGTACTGATTGTGTGTTATAAAATATATATACATATATCTTGTGTCAAGAATATTTATATAAAGATCAGTATATATTTTCTTTTAAAACTATGGTGAAGTTTAATTCATAAGTTAAAAGAAAATTGAATTTGATTGTAAATCTAAGAATATACCTTCAATTCTTTAACTTGGTATTATGACGATGCAATGCCTTTTATTTTAGTTGGGTAAACAATCAAATATGCTCAGTTTTGTTTTTGTTTAGGGTAGAGAATAATTTTTTTTCTCTTGTCGTGGATGAAGGAAAATAGAGAATATTTTTTTTCTCTGTTATGAATGAAGCGTGAAGCATTTTTTATCTGTTTGTTTTCTTTTTAAAGATTTTAATCTAAATAAAAGATTGAAAAAGAGAAAGAGTTTGAGTTGGATAAGGACTTGAAAAGTCAATGTGCCTAAAAAAATAAAATAATAAAAAGTTTAAGGGACAATCATACTTTTTTATTGAAAATTGAAAAGAAAAGGAAAAATAAATGGCCCCAAACGTTTTCTTTTCTTTTCTTTTGGAACGTGTAAGTTTTTTTTTTCTTTTTGATTTTTTGTCTTTTTCTGCAAAGATCAAGAAAAAAAAGGGATGGTTCCACTATTCAAATAAATAAATAAATAAATAAATAAAAGGAAAAAGTGGATTTCTTTTGTCCTTTTCTGTTAAGAATAAAAAAAAAAAAAATTAGATGGTCAAATTTTCTTTAGTAAAATACTTATACCATTTTTTTTGGAATAATAAAGTATTATTATTTTTATGAAAAAGACAATGATTTTGAAGTATTTTTTTTTAACAAAGTATTCATTTTAGTATTTAATTTAACATAGGTTTTCTCAAGTGGTCAAATAAGATTGTGGTTCATTTTTTTGTTTTTTTAAAAGGCCATGAGTAATATTCTTTATTGAATAAAGACTAGTGATCACTTGTTCTTTGACTAGATTATAATTTAAATTAGTTTAATCCTTACGTTCCTTGAACATTTCCTTGTCTTTTACGAAAATTTGCGACATATGTTGTCGCATTAAATGGTATTAACCATATTTTTGTTTTGTTCCCATTTCAAATATGGCTAAAGGGGAACATGCTCAAATTACTCCAAGTGGGAGTTCTCAAAGTCGAGCAAAGGGACAAGGTAGAAGAGTAAGCAGCCGCCGTAAACATGTTTTCCAGTGCGTGAAATCATACAGATTGGTGTCCCAAGGGCGACACAAAATCTGTCAAGGAACCTAAGGTCCATTCGAAGGGAAAAAGAGAGAAAATTTAAAGAATTTGAGTCATTGAAGATGTCCCCTAATGTGTCAGCACATGATTTTAGTCACCTTTTTGAAATAAAATGGGCTGAACTGGCTGATTATAAGGAAATTTCATATTGGAGAGCCTTAGCTTATTTAACAGACGCTCTCTGTGAAACTTGGGGTAGTAGATTGACTGATGTTTATCATGACATATGGCCCGTTCAACCTTTCAGGGTTTACATTAGTTGTCTTGAAGACTTGCGGGAGGATTTCAGTCTTTGAATTACTTGTAATCTTTAGTTGCTTATTTGTTTTGTTTTAGGATATGAATTATGTAGCTTGTACTAATCTCAAATTATGTTATTAAACTAAAAAATCCTTGTTATCAAAGTCTACAATATATTAGTTATACACATTAAGAAATTAGATTTGAATTTTGATTAAATATTTAATTTGTAGATGATGATTGGATGCATACGTATCTTTTCGATTTTACATTAAGTATGAAATCTTTATGAGAATTAATTTGCTTGAATGTGTATGTTTCATGCATAATTGATTAAAATTCTTGCCTAATTATATGTCAATAACAGACATGGCATCAAAAAGTATCATTGCTGACTTAAACAAAGGTGAAAAACTTAACGGTGATAATTACGACATCTGGAGTCGTAAAATATGGTATGTACTGAAAGAGCAAAATGTTTTAGAAAGTATAAACCATGTTTTGAATGAACCAGAAGAGGGTAATACTGCACAACACAAAAGGGATCTTGAAGCTTACAAAGCTTAGAATAAGGTTAACTCCACTGCACGTGGAATAATAGTTAGTTCTGTAGTAGATGACCTCATACATGAATGTGAGGAATTACCTACTTCTCATGCTATGTGGGCACATCTGCGAGGAACGTATAGGGGTGCGTCTTTTACCCGCCTCCGACAGTTGACTATCAAATTTAACACTTACAAAAAACGGCATCAAAATATCAAACAACACCTTAGGGTGATGTCAAATGTGATAGCTCAACTCAAGAGTGCTGGACATGTTCTTTCAGATGAGAAACAAGTTCAAACAGTAATTCGGTCTCTACCCAATAATTGGGAACATTTGAAGGTTAACTTGACCCATAATGATAGCATCAAAACCTTTTTCGATGTTTCACGTCATTTTAAACTTGAAGATGAGCGCCTTAGTGCTGCTAAGGCTGCTTCTAATGCCTCTGTGACAGATTCAAGTGGTATAAAATCTTCAGGTTTCAAGCACAAGGAAAACTGGAAAAAAAATGGGAAAGACAAAGATACTGGAGAAGGACCCTCTAAGAAAAAGAAGAAACCAAATTCCAAGAAAGGAAAACGTTTTTTTAAGAAAAGAGACAAGAGCAAAATGAAGTGCTACAATTGCCAAATGTTGGGGCGTTTCTCTCGTGAATGCACTGAGCCTAAAAAGGTAGCATTTTTAAATAACGCATCTCAAAGTGCTACATATGTTTCTAGCACTACTTTACTAACTGAATCTTATCCTATGTGGATTGTAGACTCAGGATCAACCGACCATGTAAGTCGAGATAGAGAGGCGTTTGTGGAGTTTCGTCGAGTTTCATCTAAATCAAGGTGGATCTACATAGGAAATAATGCTAGGCTTGAAGTCAAAGGTATAGGAACTTGCAAAGTGGACTTGCGTGGTGGTCGTTCCTTGATGTTGCATGACGTCCTATATACTGCAGAGATTCGACGAAACTTAGTGTTTGTGTCTGTTCTTTTAGACGTTGGTTTGATTTGTTTTTTAGTCGTAATGGTGTTAGAATAACTTTAGATAATGTTTAATATGGTTTTGGAATTCGTTATGACCGTTTTATCGTATTAGATTGTAATTCTTCAACTTATGACCATTATGTTGACCGTTGTGTAATGACATGTTATTCAAGTAACAATGATGTTGATTTTATTACATGGCATGCTAGATTAGGTCACATAGGGCAAGATCGAATGAATAGGTTGGCAAAAGAAGGGCATTTAGGTTCTTTCACCAAAATTGAAATGCCATCTTGTGAAAATTGTCTTGCTGGAAAGATTACACGTAAACCATTTAGAAAGGCTAAGAGAGCTGAGTTCCCACTTCAATTAATTCATTTTGATATTTGTGGTCCAATGAATGTAAGGGCAAGGTCTGGTGCTACATATTTAATTACATTTATTGATGATTTCACGCATTTTGGTAATGTCTATTTGATTTCTCATAAATCTGAAGCACTTGAGTGCTTTAAAAGATATCTGAATGAAGTTAAAAATTAATTAGATAAAAGCATAAAAGCTTCAAGAACCGATCGAGGACGTGAATATTTGTCAAAACAATTTGAAACATTATGTACTGAAAAAGGTATTATCAGACAGTTAACTACTCTTTATACACCTCAACAAGATGATGTAGCTGAAAGAAGGAATAAAATATTATTAGACATGACAAGATCAATGATGGTGCAGACAAATTTGTCTATCTCTTTCTGGGGAGATGCTTTATTGATTGCGTCTCTAATTCAGTGTCTTCAGCTCCTTATGAACTTTGGACTGGTCATAAAACAAACCTGAATGATATAAGACCGTGGGGTTGTGCGACATATATTAAAGATCATTTCGGTGATTTTGGTAAACTAAGTCCAAAAGGAAAGATATGTATCTTTATAAGGTACTCTGAATGCTCTAAAAAATATGTGTTCATCGATGAACTGGAGGATGGAAGTATTACTGAAATTGTATCACGAGATGTCAGATTTTTGGAAAATGATTTCCCAAAAAGGGTGAAATAGGTGAAGTTGAGACTTTGTACGAAATATTAAATTCAGAAGATCAGGTAATATTGTCAGACTTACTTGATAATTCAATGGATCAAGAAATGGTTCCTGGTCCGAGTGGGAGTTATGAATCTCAAAATCCTATAGAAGAATCTGAACTTCAAGTACGTAAGAGTACAAGAAAAGGTGTACCTAAACGATCTTATGAGATTGAGGATTATGTTTTCCTAGTATCTCCCACAGAATTGGATGAACCTAATTCTGTAACTGAGGCCTTATCAAGACTTGAAAGGGAAAAATGGTTAAAAGCTATGAAAGAAGAATTAGAGTCCATGAAAACCAACAAAGTCTAGGATCTAGTTGACCTTCCTAAGGAACGTAAAGATATTGGGAATAAATTGATTCTTAAAGTTAAACGTAAATCAGATGGGTCAATAGAAACATAAAGCATGATTGGTTGCAAAAGGTTTTACTCAAGAAGTTGGAATAGAATATGAGGAAAACTTTTCACCAGTTGTGAAGTTTACATCCATATGATTACTTTTAGCTATTGTTGCACGTTTAGATCTAGAATTACACCAAATGGATGTGAAGACCTCTTTTCTTAATGGAGAATTAAACGAAGAAATCTACATGGAACAACCAGTTGGTTTCGTTGTTAAAGGTCCAAAAAAAAGTTTGTAAATTGAAAAGATCAATTTATGGACTAAAGCAATCTTCAAGGCAGTGGTATCTGAGATTTCATACGGAGTTGATGTCATTTGATTTCACCATGATCGATGAAGACCATTACATCTATGTGAAAAAGTTCAATGGAAAATTTGTAATTCTTTCTCTTTACGTAGATGATATTTTATTAGCTGGAAATAATGTGGAGTATGTGAAAACTTTCAAGTCATGACTTTCAAAATCATTTGATATTAAAGATATGAGTGAAGCAGACTATATATTGGGTGTATCCAAAGGGATCATTCCAAGAAACTTTTAAGTTTATCTCAAGAAACTTATATAAAGAAAATATTGGAACGTTTTCGAATGAATAGTTGCAAATCCATGGATACTCCTATAGCAAGGGGTGAAACTTTAGCCTTGAAATGTGTTCAAAGACTGAAAAAGAAAAGGAAGACATGTCTCGAGTTCCTTATTCTAGTGCTGTCGGGAGTTTGATGTATGCTATGATGTGTACTCGCCTAGACATTTGTTATGCCATAAGTCTAGTTAGCAGGTATCAATCCAATCCTGGAAGAGATCATAGGAAAGTTGTAAAAAGAATATTCAGATACCTGAAGGGAACTGCAGATCATACACTGTGTTATAATGGATCTGATTTACTCATAAGAGGTTATACCGATGCTGATTGGGCTGGTGACCAGGATGAAAGAAAATCAACATCCGGTTATTCTTTCTTACTATATGGTGGTTCAATTTCATGGAAAAGTAAGAAGAAAACTTGCAAAGCTCTTTCAACAATGGAATATGAATTTGTGGCTTATGTGTCTGCAGTACAAGAAGTTGTTTGGTTAAAGAGATTCTTTGATCATTTGAGTATTATAAAGAATTCTAAGGTCCCATGATTCTATATTGTGATATTCAAGCGGCTATCGCATACACAAAGGATCCTAAGTATCATAGCAAAACCAAACACATCGACATCAAGTATAACTTTGTGAGAGACGTAGTGGCAAATAGAGAAATAACTTTGCAATACAAATGATAGCTAATCCTTTTATGAAGGTCATCTCTAGAGACTTGTTTGAAAAACATATTAAGGCTCTAGGTTTACGTAAAGTATGATGATATTTCAGTATTATAAAATGAATTGATTGTTATAATATTCTCTTATATATATAAAACAATTGAATTTATGTTCAAATGTAGTATGCATGTGATATTTTTTTTTTGAAATAAAGTGTGTCGAACAAGTCGTAGGATTGACTCTCTCATACGAGCAATCACCTCTTGCGTCGAGGAATGTGAATAGATGAGTTTCACCACCATATTAAGACTTGTTTTATGAGCCATACAAATGTTTCTCTAAAAAATGCGTTTAAAGATTACTGGAAAAGAGAAACTAGGGTTAAACATTTTGAGGTGTTTAGACCGAGATCTGTACAATGTTGGATAATCTGGATGATGAGACACATACACCAGTATAAGGTGAAAACATCATAACACATGTTTCATACCACGTGTGTCTAGCGATAAACGGGTCAATGAAAGAATATTTCCTTCTTCTTCATTGTGTGAGACCCAGAGAAGTTAAAATGACCTTTTGTTGTTTCTTGAGGTTTCAATCGATGTTGCTACTTTAGAATGTTACTATAGCCATAAATGATTCGGCAATATAGTGCATGTCTAGGAAAGTAGTTGAATAGGAGAAGATAGATTCAAGTAGAAAGGAAAGACATTAAATGAATAATAAATTTATATACACAAGCCGGCTATTGCACTAACCATATTGGCATTGTGTAATTGTGTGTATAAATTTAAACATGAACTCGAGTTAACCTCTTTAAGAGGATGAGGGATCGAATAAGTAACTATTGAAGTAGTGAATGAAGCCTGGGGTATTGTGAGTAATGATGTCCTTTTTAATAATAATGAATTATTTCCACATGTGATTGAATTCCTACGTAGGGCTTGTAAAACATTAAACGTAAGCTCGTGATGCTCACAGGTCGCACAAACTATTTGTCGTATAAATTGTGTGTTTAGTTGATGTTATGTTGGCTTGGGTCTTGTACACCTTGTGCAAAGTGGGAGATGTAAGTTTTGGGTTTGGGTCATCCATGTGGATCGACCCGACCCGAAAAAACCCAAGAATTTCTTTTCTGAATAAAAAAAAAAGGATAAAAAGATAAGTATTAATTTTAAAAAGTCCAATGTTAATAATCACACCTTTTTAAATTAATTATTTTCTTTTCTTTTCTTGAACGCTTCAGAAAGTGAAAACAAAAAGAACAACAAAAACTCTAAAGTTTAGATTAAAGACACAATAAAATATTTAGTTTGTGAAACTATCTTTGTTTCCTAGTGATTCAAAGAATGATTTGGAGCAAATCATTCAGTGTTTTCATTCCGCTGCAACAATCAGAGGTAAACAAATTTTATACTAAACGTTGTTTAAATACTTTGAAATGATCTAGTTTGACTTGACACGAAGTTTAAGAAAATAAAGAAAACTTTTGATCATGTGTTCCTAAACTAAAGTTATATAAAATATACAAAATTGTCCTTTAATATTGTGGCCTTAAACATGCCACATGGAAAGTTGTTACAAAAAAAAAGGTCATTCTTTTTGAAACATACAAAAAAAGAAAGAAGATCATTCTTTTTTAAACGAAGGTAGTATATACAATTTGTTCCAATACTCTCCACCTGTTCTCAAACTAATCAGATTCTTAATAACAATTTGGAGTATATTCCTAATTTAATTTTTCACTTTACAAGGTTCATTCTTAATTATGCCCATAAGTAGAAACACCCAAAAACTCACTATTCATCTTCTTCCCCTTTCAATGAATCCTAATTCGTCACAAAACACATTTCAAAAGTAGTGCAATCATCGTGATTTTCACTTTACACTGCATCCCAAATAAGTAATTCATAATTATATTCAAGTTTGGGGTAGATAATGTACCTATTTGATAGCAACCCAACTTGAGTTCTTGATGAATTACCACAACTCTTGATCAAAATCTAATAGTTGTCTACAAAGTTAGATTACCAGCACTTCTCCTTCAAGAATTTTTTATAGCTTTAATTCAATTTTCTTAGTACCGCTAAAGGAAGAAAAAAAGCAGAGAGCACAAGAGAGAAACCAAGTTCTTTTCTCTGGAAATTTTTGAAGTTGAACTTTTCCTTTTAGAGTCACTCCCACTACTAACACTAATAATTTTTGAAGTTGAACTTTTCATTTTAGGGTCACTTAAATCACTCTTCAAATATCAGCAAAAAAGAAAAATATAATATATACTCCTTTTGTATGTCTATACATATTTTCGAGGTGCTACAATCTCCACCTCTTGGGATCATTTGTCTTCAAATGATTCTTCTATCTTACTAGAATTTTATAGTCGTCCAAGAATGACAAAGATCACTTAAATGACTTTCACCTCACTCTATCAATGAAAAATCTTAATATTTTACTAATTCTATGATTTTCCAAAAATTTTGACAAAGTTTCCTTTGTAAATAGGACTATCAAGTACCTGTTAGCAGGGGCGGACCCACGTGGTCTCTAGGGGGTTCACCCGAATCGCCCCGATAAAAATTACACGGTATATATAAAGTAACTTTTCTGTATTTTGTAGATATATTATCTTTTGAACCCCCTCAAAAACAAAGAGAAGTTGATGGTACAGTTGGAACTGGGAAGTCCCCCTGAAATTATGATGTGCATCACTAGTTCGAATCCCCATGAATAAAGCCTTTTATTTCTTCTTTTTCAGTTTTTTTTTTTCAGATTTGTTTTCACCTTTTTAGTGTTTTTTTTTACTTAAAATGTGCTAAAAGTGTGATTTTAAACCCAAAAAAAATCCAAGTTTCTCATTTCTAAAGAATTATTTACACGTTTTTACTTTTATTTTTCGAACCCCCTAAACGAAAATCCTAGACACCACTGCGTGTTAGCAAACAATAATACACACATATGCTTTACAGAGTGTCACAACAATCACAATACTTAACCAATCAAATACAAGCCTCTGTTTGGCCTTATACTCGCACAAAAGATGTAAGGAAAACTGAAGTTTACCTTGTATTCCACATATTAAGGATGCATCCATGTAAGACTCTAAGTTAATAAATATACCCATGTAACCTAAACATAACATGAGAGAATTAGGTAACAATGAAACAAATGCCATTGAGGCTAATGATAATATTATGGATATACATATTTTAAGAACCTTCTTTAAATCATGAGATTATATCAATTCATGCATAAAAGTTCATAAATCATTCAAATAAATCATTGCAAGGAACCCATGACCTGGAAGAAGACCCTAACTCAATTGGTGATTTCTAACTCTGTAAGTAGGAGGATTTAGGAACTCCATGGAGGAAAGGTGTCCATGGATGAAAACTATCATACCTCAATATGAAAAGCTTTCCATCAATGGTGGATTTGGTGGCTTGACTATAAAGCCTAGGTTGAGTACTTCTTCTTAAAGCTTTCTAAAGAGAGAAATATTTTTTAAAGAAAGACTTAATCTTCTTTTATGAACTTGAGAGAATGATTTCAATTAGGGAAATTTGGGGTTCAAAAAAACACTTATATAGGATTTAGATGAAGGGTAAAATGACATAGTATTAGGCTAGGAAAGACCCAAAATCCCCTAGGAAAATAACTTCTGACACCCGTTGATGGTACAACCTATAATCTGTTGGTAAAACCACGGACCGTACTGGTTGGTCGTCGTTTGGAGTTCAGAGACCAAATTTTTGGATCTTTAATAACGATATCCACCCATAGACCATGGTTCTATTGATGGGTTGTGGGTCTCGACCATGGGTCTTAAATATTGACCCTATATTTCTCAAGTCTAGGATTCACCAAGAGAGACGTACCTATGGCTCGTGCATTGAATGACATGTCGTCCAGATGAACCATCAAGAAATTACTAAAACTTGACATTTTTTATAATCGGGCCCGACTAACTACGGAGCTGACCTATGGATTATGTGTCAATTTACGGACCGTTGGTAGCTCTGTCGGAACTGGTATCAGACCCTAAAAAAGCTTATGTTCTACCCTTTTTGAATCCGAGGTTTTACAGAAGGTTAGGTAATTGGGAAAACTTGATCATACCTTAACCCTCAGCCTCATTACAAGCCTAAAAGACCCTTGAAATCTTGCATGAATTAGGTTGTGTGATTATTGAAAAATATGGGCAAACTTATAGGATAAAGCTTGCATGTATTTCTGTTTTAGAAGATTTAGAGTTGCATTGATTCCTTACTTCTTCATTGATTTGCTTTGTAAGAGTATGAAATTATTCTTGACGTGAAGGAACTTAAATGCATTTGTTGAAACATGTTCTTGCATTAGAAAAGAAACTATAGTGAGCTTGATCTCGTGTTCTTACCAACCAGTCATCATTTGAAGATTCTTGATCATGAGTGAGTGTAGCATGTTATTGAGAGTTATCTTTAATGACACTTGCATGTTATCTATCATTGAGAACTGTTGTAGACAATCTTGTTGAGATATTTATATTTTTGATTTACTTGAGGACAAGGAAAAGGTTATGTTATGGGTGTTTATGAGTGGTATATTGAAACTCATTTGAGGCCTATTTAGCTCAACAATTCATGTTCTCGATGCCTATGTTTTCCCTATTCTAATAATATTTTAATTATTTGCAGCCATGAAGGATAAAGAAAAGGTGAGGATGAATGATTAAAAGAAAGGCCAAGAATATTTAAAAAGGTAGAAAACCCCGGCCTGATGATCGACAAGTAAAATGGGAGATTCGCCTAAGAGGTAATATCTTGCCAAAACGGACAGATGCAAGATCAAAGTATTGAAGTAATATGGGTGAAGAAGATACGTATCAGCAATCCAGAAAATGAACATTAGTTTCATCAACGAATGTGACAGTGCTTGAGGGAAAAATGAAGGTTCAAAAGGCACATAAAGGTGAGAATCAGAGAACGACCGAATGTGAAAGGATGCTTACATCGAGTTCATCGTATTTACTTCAATCACCTGAACCCTGGAGTTAGTAAAGGGCAAGATGAACAAAAAGAACGTTGATCCACCGAAATAGTTCGACGAGCTCGACTAATGTCATCGAATGGGACGTGGAAGAATCTTTTTGAAATTATAAATACCTAGGAAGAGAGAAAGAGTGGAGAGTTACTTATTTTAAAAGTTTAGCAATTACAAACTTGAGAGAGAAACTATAAAACAAAACATCTAGAGAGCTATTTTAAATTTGACCCTCATAACTAATAAATTTGAGGGTGAAAGTCAAAGTGGTATTGTTTATAACTACTTATTTCATGTTATACATGGTTTCTCTCATGAAAGGTATAATTTCTTTACTCTTTCTGATGTGTGACTAAAACTCCAATATCTTGGGATTAATTAATTATGAGGGTTGGGTATTTATATAAATTAATGGATATATTGTATACCTCTATTTTTCTTGTTATTACTATGAACTTGAGCTATTTTCATATGGCTAATTCAAGAATTAAGATGGAAAACTTAATTCTACTTTAGATATCTATTTGGTGTTTAAGAAAGACCAATAACAATGGGTAATTATCTCGATGTTGCAATCTCTATAAATTTAGGTTATTGAAGTAAGGTATTGTGTTGTTTAGTTTTGCATACACATGAGACCGAAAGGAATTTGGGAATTTACGTTATGAGATTGAAAGAAGATTAGTGTAATCAAAGATGACCCGGCTTATTTAGAGTTGTGAATCATTACTGAGCATTGAAATTTTACCCCTAATAAGTATCAATGCACTCCCTTACACCCCTAGATCTACTCGATCTCCTTTAATCCATGTTTCCTACCTATTTCAAAATTACTTGATACATTTTGGTGGAATGATCTACACAAGTTTCCTTTCATTGTAATTAGACTAGTTGTAATTTAATTCATTAATTGGATCCTAAACATTACACTACTCCTTGTGGGATTCATCCCCAACTCTTAGTTGGGTAATTTTATTGAAAACGACCGCCTACTCTTTTAATTTTTTTAAGAGTGATTTAATTATTATCGGGTATAAAAATACAAAAAATTAGCAAGGGGAAGTTTGCATTGCCCCAACATCTCTAACCCTCTCAAAAATCTCTTCTTTGTAATCAAATCGCTAAGGTTTAGGTGCTTTTGCATTTGTTCCAAACTTTAAATGTATGTTTCTTTCCCTTTCTCCTTCATTCCCTCTTTTGTAACTGATATTTGTTGAGTATTGTTGGCTTTTGATCAAAGCATGCTTAAGTATTAGTTGTGGGTGGTTTTCGTTTGAATGTTGTTGTTTAAAGTTGGGTGTCAACTGTATTTTGGTTTTGGTTGCTATTGGTGGCTTGAATTGTGTAGAAACTGTGTGTAAAAGGCTGCCCCAAACATGTATTTAAATATTCCCCTATAAAATTTGGTTTTCTGGAGAAGATGACTCTACGAATGTGGACTCTTAGACGCTAACGCAGAGGAATTGGATCCTAGATTCTTGATGAGTCAGGGATTTCAACTAATTTAGGTCTTATTATTCAAGGATTTGGTGTCCTCAATACCTATTTTACGCTCATAACTGGAGTTAAAATGTTGAAATGCAGAAATTAAGGATCAAGAGAAAGGCAAGGACGTTATGATGCAAAATGGAGTGAAAAATTTGAAAAGGTTTAAGGAAAGCAAAGTTGGAACTCGGCAAAGCCACTTGTCAAGTCTTCAAGTGGACCTTTAGCTTGCCTATAGTTCCAACATAACATCATATGGATGAAACCAATTTCGCGAGCAAACAAGCAATTTTGAAAAATGCCAAAGGGATCGACGCCGATCTGGCTCACCAAAGTTCTAGAATAATTTGATGAAAGATCCTAACCAAAGGCGAGAGGAGGAGCAACTCGACGGTCGTTGAACTGGTCAGCGATCCTGACTTACTTCCTTGAGTCAACTCTGTGCTGAAATTCTGGGAACATATAAATATAATTTTAAAAGAAGAAAATGAGTTCCCACACTGTTTACCTATGGGTTTTCAATTTCTTGCATTCTAGAACATTTTCTTCACATTTTGAGTAGACATTTAGAGATTGTAAGATTTTAGCTTAAATTTCAGCAGTTGGGAATCGCAGACCATTAGCAAATCAAATGAAAAACTTCATTGATAATGATTTCTTATTTTTTCACTATGTTTGGATAAAACCCATTTCCTTGGGGCTGTGATTATGTAGTTGAATGCATAAATTAGTTAATGGGTGTCATTGTACTGATTTTATTGTTATCTGGAAGTGGGTTCAATTGATTGTTCATGTTTCAATTGAGGAATTGTAGTTGCAAATGCAATTTTAGCGTAGTTCTCTATTCATGCTTAAGAAAGAGGTAATAGAATATTATTATTGATTGATAATTGTAACACCTTAGAATTTAGAAGTCTATAAAACGGAGACAACTAGTAGGTCACTAGCCCATGACTGAGCCATAGCACCCTTCAAGGAGCCCCAAACGGGTTGTGAAAGACACCACAATTTGTGGTGGTGCTCATGGATGCCTTCCAGTGTTTGGAAAAGAGGGGCTCCCCTCCCACGAGTCTTTAGATTACCCAGTATGATCCTCACAAGTGATGCCTGTGAAAGGGAGGCAGAACCTACCTCTAGGGTAGCCTCCTCTCAGAAGCCCCTAGACATCTCGTGTAGGGATAGATGCCCCGTGAAGGTGGGCGTGTGGAGGGGAAGGAGTTGCCAAGCCAATGGTCTAGGGACCTATAGACGGCTCGTGAAGCCCACAATCTGGTGTCTTGCGTTAGCTGTACGTAAAGTTCAATTGGTTTTTTTTCCTAATTATTTTATCTTGATACTACGTCGTTTACCCCTTACCTAGAACCCATATATAAGGGATTTTAACCCTAAAGTCAACCCATTGAAGTCATTCTCTCAACTTTACAAAAGAATTAGAAGTCTTCCTCTCAAAACATTCCTCTCTCTAGAAAAGCTTGAAGAAGAAGGGTTCAACTTAGAGCTCTAAGTCAAGTCTCCAATATCTCCATTGAAGTTAAGCAACTAGCATTGAGGTATGATAGTTTTTATCCATGGAAAACTTTGCTTCATGGAGTTCTCAACTTCTCCAATTTTCAAAGTTATAATTCCCTAATTGAGTTATGGGTTCCTTTAATTGTTGATCTAATTGACTGAATTATGATATGTTATGCCTGAATTAACTTTATCTCATATTTTTATGATGATTCACCATGAACCCATGTAGTCTCCATGTTTTCAAAGTTATGATTATATGATTGATCTTTGGATTATGAAAGAGAAGCTTATGAAATCAAGAATGTTCTAATGAAATTTATGTAAATGTTTTAAAGATGCTTTGAGAGAGAAGTATCAACGATGTTGCTATTTTTGTGTTGTTGAAAGGATTTCTCATCTACAAATGTAAGCATGAATTGTGAAAGGTTTTCTCACATTATAAGGGTTCTTATGGTTGAAATGTTTTCTCACCTAAAGTAAACCAATGTTAAGGAGCTATTCTAATGTTGAGGCAAGAGGAGATTACCCATGCTCTCTAATTGAATGACAAGAGGTGATTACCCATGTCACATAATGCAAGGAAAAGAGGTGGCTACCCATATTCCTTTAAGAGCTAAGATGAAAATGAATAAGAACTATTCAATCGAAATTAAGCTTAAAACCGAGTGTACAAGTGACAATTAGCCATGTCCCATTAACAATGTGCCAACATAAGATTGTCTAGATATACATTAGCTAGTGGATTAACATAAGCTAAAATTTCATGGTCCTTACCATGTCTAGAAGGACAACTCTTTTCGGTGTTGGAGATACCGGATTCCACGATGATAACTCTCATGGTCTTATATGTCAGTTAAGGCTACTTCCCGCAAGAAATATATAATGAGCTAAGGTTACTTCAAGGAAGTATATCATGCATGTTTAAGATGATGACTATGTTCACTAATCATGTTTTATGACTCATGTTTTCTAACCCTATTATCTCGTGTTTTAGTTTGGTCATTTTAATTATGTTTTCAACTGTTTTATGCATGGCTATAATACTTGGTACATATTTTGTACTAACGCATACTATTGCCTACATATCCCTAAATGTAGGGTCCGACATTCACGGTTCCCAATTTCATGGCTAGGGTTCATTGACAAGATTCCAGGCTTTGGTGAGTCCTCATGCTTCAAGGACCAGATCTTCATTGTCTTTAATTCTTCCTTATTTTCAGTTTTGAACATGATGTATGGGCTAGGCCAAAGTCATTCATATATACTAGATGCCTAATAAGACGATGTTAGAATTTCCGCTTTGCTTATAAAACTTTGATGCATTGAAATTGTGTTTTAAAAAACTTTGCCTATTTCTTATGTTATGAATGCTAAATGGATTGTATAAGGCCTGTTGAGATCTTATACGCCATGTTATGCCTAGGGACTACCTTGGGTCATGATAATAATTGTATTGATTGTGTCTTTAAGAACCCAACTTGAGAAAGTGGGTTTGATTGTGTCTTTACTAATCACACTTGAAGGAGTGGATTAGTTAAGAAATTGGGTTGTTTGGTTTTGTTTTGCTCATTGAGGTTCAAAAGAACTCACTTGAAACACAATAGTTGATTGAGAAATGACTACTACACTCAAAACCTATCCTACCCACTGAGATTCAACACCTTTGAGTAACTAGTAATAACCCACTACAAAAAATTAACATTCAACTTATCACACTCCTAAGGTCCAATCTCTACTTGTTTAATACCTGTGTTAGTTGTCGTAAATTGTTTACCCCAAATCTCCAATTTGATATCAATCATTGAAACTTCATGATTTGTTTTAATGTTGTGAATATGTCATCTCAACAAACGATTAGTACACATCCTTACTCCTTAATTGATTTCTTGAATGTGTCATTCTTTATGGGATCGACCCCAACTCTTAGGTGGGTTTATACTTGTTTGTGATCGCCTACACTTAGAATTGGAAGAACTGTAGTTGAGCGTTTTCAAAAATAGCGCCGCTGCTGGGTTGTAGCAACCCTTTCGGAAGGATACTACCACTTAAGAAATAATCTACTTTAATACATGTGACATTTAAAAGAGATTAATGTAGGGAGTGTTGATTAAAATCTACTAAGGGGATTAGGTTCACGTTAAGGATGTGCATCCTGCCCATTTAAACATTTATTTGGGTCAAATTGAAACTACGTAGAATTTTAATTTATGGCGGAAGAACCCTTCTAAGACAGTCTAAGAAAATAACTTATGAGATTTTCATGTATATAGTATCCTCACACTTAAAAATGATATAAAAAGAATATTAACAACTTCCGAGTACCAAATTTAGCCGGTTCATGCTTCACACAGACATTCAAAATCAAATATTAAATTTAGTATATTACAAAACTTGGGTTTACGAACCCAAAAAAGAACAAAACATATAGCCAAACTTATATTACAACCCATTGTGACATGATTAAATTACCCCTCAAAATTTCATGTAAATATACAACACATAGATCATGTACAAATCCCAAGATTTATACAAAATATAGCTATGTATATGCAAATGTGATCTTCCTTAAGGATCTCAAAATCTCTATCTTTTATGGCCAGCTTCATGCATCCTCTCAAACATTTCGTACAATAGAAACAACTATCACTAAGCATATAGTTTAGTGGTGTAAAAACTATATATTTGGATCCCTCATATTCACCAAGCTACCTTTCTGAAGTCATGGGTAACACAATTGAAACATAATAAATAAATCAGGTAAATAAAATATAAAGAGTATCATGTTTTATATTTAGAGATCCAAATGTCAAGAATGCTCATAGCACCATTTTCCAAGAGATTCGATAACAAGGCTCGCCCAATATATACGTCATGTCATTACGCCAAGCACAAACAGGTATCAAGAAAGGCCGACGCCCTATATCAAGAAGGGTAAATTCCAATAATTAAGAGAACCAAGAACCATAATAAATGTCTTTCCAGTTTGTACTTAAAATGGATAACTCCCATTCTTAAGATGGACCCAGAGTAAATATGGAAAATGATCCGAATTAAGAGGAATTCCAATAGCGACAGAATCACATCCACAAGTAGGACAAGGTCCCAACAAGAGTGCCAGGGGATCAAATAATTCATACAAGTGGGCGCGTTACACAAGTGTCTTTAATGTCTTAAAGGATACCAACACGACAATGCAAAGTGACAAGGGGTAACAAGGGTACCAAGATAAACTTTCAGATATACCAGCAGGTAAAAAGATTACAAGTACAAGTTTATACACAAACTTCAGTTCTTAGCTTAGAAACAGTCCAACACAACTTCAAGAGTTCAAACTTCAATGCCTCCTCTCCACGATCCCTAAAAGGGGCTCATCATCATGAAAATGTACCATCTAGGGCTCCGTGGTGTTTACTTTAGCTCAATTTCCTTCTTTTTCTATCTTTTGCATCCAAGTGTTTTACATGTTCAATCATCAAAAGAACACATCACATCCATATAAACATGCTCAAGTTATCGCACTAATCCTAAGTTTTGAGCATAAATTTTGCAAAGATTTCACGGCACATCAACACGCTCAACTAAGAACAATTGCTTGTCCTCAAGCCGATGAAAAAGACAACACTCGACACTCAAAAAAAATACATCACAAATACGTAGCAGCTATCGCAAAAGAATCTTACCCGGAATCATTTATCTCACAAGCAAGGATAAATGGATGACATCCCATCACGTACGATCAGTCATGCTTATTCGAGTACCAAACATTAGCTAACACAACCAACTATCAAATGCAAACATAGTGCCCTCACAATAAAGAAGTCCCTCACACATAATAACTGGGACTAAAAAAAACTCTCACTCTCCCAAAGAACTTCTAACACTGCATGTATACAGACCATAGGCTTGCCCTTGTTTTCTACGCTTCAACTATAAAATAATCGGAGTAGGATCACTATATGACTTTTATTGGCTTGCAATGTTTGCTCGAGCTAAGGAGTGGAACATTTGGTCTAACTGTTACTAGATTACCTTGATTCTCAAAAGTTCTTATTAGCGCACAAATCTTATTTAAGTGGTTCCAACTTATTTTTCTTTAGCATATCCCGACACTCATCATTTATTTTCTTCGTTTCCTTTTTCTACTTCTTTAGTTATATAACTACGATTTTCTTGGACCATACACACTAAACCTATTTAAACATGCATTTTGGTTTCGTGCCTTCGGAATAAACAAGTATACGACTCTAAGCTATTTTCTCTTTTTTTATTCAGCTCATGACCACCCTCAACTTAGGCTTCTGGATCAAGTTGTGAAATCGTTCCTTTGGAGAATCAAGGATACGATATTAATAGGGTGATAAGCTTCAACGCTCAAATGGGGTTCAAGGTTCATGATTTCATTTGGTAGTTGTTTTTGGTTTAACTGGACTTAATATAAAAATGGCCTATGATCACTTCCTATCGAGTTGTTTAGTTATTTTAGCAAGACTACTTGGGAAAGTTCTAGTTTCTACCTGTAGCATTAGACTTCAAACAAACCTCACGCTCACATGGCACAGGCTTACACTTTCAGTGTTTCAGTCAATCAATTTATGTCCTAGTTAGCAATGATAAACACACGTGTACAAGTGATTTTGCACAAAGAGCCTAATAGTCAAAGATCAGATTAAGGAGATCGTTCTTAATATTCCAAACAAAACATAAGATTCAATTGTTGCTAGAGATTATCCACACATCAGAACAAACAAAAAACATAACAAACTTTTAAATTACACAATAAATTTCCAACACAAGAGCACACCTCCATTCACTAAAAACTAAGGGAAGGTTTCTCAACCACCACTTCCCCAAGAAAATAAACTTTTCCCTCAAATTACAAAATACAAGAGCTGTGTGGAGGGGTCATACCTGAGACGCTCTAGGCGTAAGGAGTCAGAATGATGTTGGCACCCTTATAAATAGGTGTGCTCTCAGGTGCAAAGACTTGGCCAGGGAGACTGCCATCCATAGGAGCTGGAAGCTCACTACCTAAGACTCCAGACTACATAGAATCACGTTGTTGTTACTCCAAATCTTCTTTCTCCATTGTCTTTCTCCTGGATTATTTTTTTGCTTTTTTTTTACATCCTCTATTCTTTGAAAGTCTTCATTGTTCTCCAAATTGAAGCCTATATCCTTCCGTTTTCTCTTACCACTCGTTGATGTAGAAAAATATCCCCATATGTCATCAACTGTCTGAGTGGTCGGGGGAATGCTAAAGAGACTCATAAAAGAATCAAGTATAGCTGGTGGGTGCATAGTCACTGGCTTCTTCACCGGTTTCACAATGTCCACTTCCATTTCTTCCATCTATGATCTCAAAGTTGCACAATCTATAGTGCCCATAGCCTTTAGCCAGCTATTTAAATGAGCTTCTAAAATGTCCATCCAATTCTTTAGCACAGACAACTCTTGCCAGAGTTCATCTCGCAGACGCTTCTCTGCGGCCAACACTTGAGTTTTCACTACCTGTGGTAATTCTACAACTATCTAGTATAAGATTGAATGAGTTTACCTCTACTCTGTGACTAACCTCTCTAAGAATAAAGTGAGCAAAGACTTGAAAGTAAATGTAGGCTGTGAGGATGATTTTTGTGGTGGTTGCGCCTACAACTGACTTAGTTGTTCCTCAGCTTGCTCAGTGCCTCCCTTATCTCTCGGAAGCTCAATCAAAACATGTGGTACGAGTGTGAAAAGTCCTACACACCATTTATTTGAAGCATATAGATGGTTTGATACATATTTTATCTTGTCCACCACGGTGAACTTTGTTACCTCTACATATTTGTCCACCAATTTGTTTGGTGGTATGTTGACGTGCATACAAAGTCTATTTATCAGACAAGTAAATGGTACACCTGCTCTTTCATACAAAGCCCGATGTCGCATCTCCATAGCAATTATTCTCCCCACGTTGAATGGGTATCCAGCTATGATGCATGCTACCAAGGAGGCAAGTGAAGGGGAAAGAGTGTTGTCATTAGTCGTTGCTGCAATTGTGCATGAACTACTGCCCACCAGTTTTTTGCCAAAATTTGCACCTGTGAGTTGGCTACCAGTGTATCCGCCTCACCTTCCTTAGCAATCTTCTCGGAAATCTACCGTATAATACTCTCTATGTAGACACGATCTTCCATCTCAGCTTCACTAGCCATTGCATGGTGCTAACCCTCAATTGGACCTTGTGTACTAGGTGTTGTGTACTCGGTACCATGTAGGAACTTGTTTATAGTGGTTTCAATGATATCAACTTCCTCACCCCAAAGAACCACCTCACCTAGTGGTGTATATGTCGCCACAACTAGTTTTTTCCCTTTTTTAGTCATTTGGTGTGTGTAGTGAAGTTCATCGAAGAGGCTTCATACGAGACGTAAAACTCTTTGGTTAAGTAGTGCTCATACTCTCTTTGATTTTTGGTCATCCATTCAAGATAATGTTGCTTGAACAGATTGTAAATTTCTTCAAAATCCCGCACATCTGCCTCCATAACTCTGGACTCCGGGATAACTTCTCTGTCGCTAGTGCCATTGAACTTGGACAGTATGCCATTCTCAAAGATATCCTTCGATCCAGGAATGGTCTAAATTCGGTGAAAAATATCAATGATATGGTGCCGCGTCACTGGGTCTACCTCCCTCTAATGAACAAATTGCATCAACGACTCAGTAGGTTCACTAGCATCATCCTTCTCCTGGCTATATCTTTCTCTCTGTACACCCTCAACTTATTGTGAGACATAAGTTGATGCCCAGGACTCAACATCTGACCCTGCTCACTACCAGAACCATCAACTTCCTCTTTAGAGTGGGAAGGAGGGTTCTCTAAAGTAGCCCTGACAACCCGATATTTAGTAGCCCTGGGAGAGTGAGCTTAATTTTCTGTATTCAGCTGGAATTTAAAGTTGTTATATTCCTCCACACTTGAGCTTTGTTTTGGAGAAGCATATGGTGAGGTGCGTGGTGGAGCCTACTTGCATCTTGTTCATGAAATTGTAGCAAGAGACAACGAGTTAGAATCCAAAATATCAAATGACACACTAATAAGTACTCACGCATCTCTCGTGTAATTAAATAAACTGACGCCTTGCCTTAATAATGTCGTCACTCAATCTATCACCGAGAAGGGCCATGCAATGAATAAAGAATAAAATCACAAACAAAAAATATTTTTGGTAATTTTTTTAATACGACACTCTATACGCTCTATAGATGGTAACACATGTTGTCGTGACACTGAGTCAATGTGTGCCAACCAACTAAGTGTGGTTCACAGCGAGTTTCACAGCCCGTGCACCCTTGCAGGGTCAGTGATGTCTGTCGTGTACTTACACATAGGCCATGTCTTCAGTCAACATGCTTTAAAACAAATAATGATCAAATTAAACCCTCAAAACACCCCAAAAACGATTGTCTTTACCTTCCCACTACATGATTTCAACTTATATTTTACAGCCATCACAAACCACATACAACAACAACCTCTTATAATGGAAATTTATGAATTCAAATTATACACACAATACACCCAATCAATTTACAATCAACAATACCCTACAAAGGATCAATTGAAGTAGTTCTCTGCTTAATTTTAAAAGACAAACGTATATCTTGTCAAATAGGAAGAACTTACTCCAAATTATATACCGAATCTTCACACTAAAAGAAGAAGAAACCTGATTTTGAGATTTTCTTGCAATATTGAACTAGGGTTCGAATGATTCTTTGATATCTTTATAGATGATACAAATCTCTTAGTTACCCCAAATCAACCGTTAGGAATGGAGAAAAAGGGAAAGAACCCAACTTTTGGTGCTTTGGTTGTTGTTAAAAGCCTTGAATTTGAAGTAATTATTGCACGGGTCGGGTTGGGTCCGTCACTAATGACCTAAACTTGAGTGGCCATAAAGAGAACCACGGCCCGTACAACTACTCATGATAATTACTTAGAAAGAAAACTTACCTGCAAGTTTCGAGAGGCTAAACAGTCCGTCTAATGTTAGACAGTCCAGAATCCCTTCTTGAACCATTTTTGTTTTTTTCCAATGAGCTCCCCTTTTCTTGGATTGATAGTTCACGGGCCGTGAAGTGTATCGTGAAGAGCACCACAACCCATTAGGTGGCTCGTAAGGACATTCAAGGCCTTGGCGTTTCCCAACTTTTCCTACACACAGTGACACTATAATAATAATAATGAACTATTACGAGAATTTAAACTACCTATTACAATTACATTTTAGGTTGTCTCCAAAGTAGCGCACAATTGAACGTCGGGGCGTGATGCAAGTTACTTCATTACTCAAACTTCATCAAGCATGCATTCCTCAACAATCTTCACTTCCTATGGAAATCCCATAAATGCCTTGACTTGTTGTCCATTTTCCTTGAACCTCTCACCTTCGTCATTTTCAAATTAAATGGCTCTTGACAAAAACAATTGGGTTAGTTTGATTGTCCCAGACCATTTGGACATTATCTTTCCAGGAAATAGGTGTAGGTTTGAGTTAAACAATAACACCATGTCACCAAGACTGAAAGTCCTCTTCTCAATACTTGTCGTGATACAACTTCATCATTTCTTTGTAAAATGTCGATATCTCATAAGCTCTCAAGTGAAATTCATCCATTTCATTTATCTTCTCAAGTTTCAAATTCACTTCTTCACTTCAATTATGTCTACAAGTGGGTTGAGGCTTTGGCCTTGGCAGAGAATGATGGCAAGACTGTAGCAGGTTTCTAAAAAAGAACATTTTCTCAAGATTTGGCACACCTAGAACAATTCTAAGTCATGGAGGCTCATACTTCCGTAATAGTGTTTAACACACTTTTGGCCAAGTATGGGGTGAAAATGTACAAAGTGGTGACACATTATAATCCGTAAACAAGTGGCCAAGTGGATGTTTCAAACTGAGAAATAAAATAAATATTGGCAGAAACAGTGAATATCAATAAAATGGATTAGGAAAAGAAGTTAGACTATGATTTATGGTCATATCGGACAAATTTCAAAACACCTATTTGTATGTCACCATATGAGTTAGTGTTTAGAAAGGCATTTCATTTGCCTTTAGCGTTCGAGCACAAGGCACATTTGGCACTGAAGAAGCTAAACTTTAGTCAACCGCCACCAATATATATTTTTTCTCGAAATATCTCACAAACTGTCCCATAAATCAATACCCCAAGCATAAAATAATTTAGCCTCCAAGATAAGAGTTATTGGTAGCTCATAACGATGGGAGATGGCTCTCTGCGTTGGAAAATATCACAGCCTTTAACCAGGTCGAATACTTCCTGATGGATTATAGGCATATACTATCCACTTTGAAATAATTTGTGGGCATTGTGAGCACGCATATGGTGTCCACCAATTGGAGATGAATGACAGGCTTCTAGAATACTCAACATTTCAGCTTCAGGCACACATCACCTAATGATATTATCAGCAAAAACCATGTGCAAGTTAGGTTCATCCCAAGATTACTTACCCACATCATGCACAAACTTCTTCCTTTGTTGAAAATTTAAACCTTCAAGCATCAAGTCACTGACAAGGTAAGTTGGCAAAATCAGCAAACCAAGGTATGAGATGAAGAGTGGTGGCTAGTACCTGCTCATCTAGAAATGAGACATCAATATCTTCCTCAACTTCCTTTTTCTTCTCTTGTTCTAGTTTGGACAAGTTATTTGCCACTAGATTTTTAGAGCCCCTTATGTCGTTGACTTCAAAGTTAAAGTTTTATAACAATAACACCCATCTTATTAATCTTGGCTTTACATCTTTTTTCTCCATTAGGTCACACAGTGTTTCATGATCAGTATGAACTATCACTGTAGTTCCCAGCAGGTATGCTCTAGATTTCTCAAAGGCATACACTACTCTGCAATTATTTCTTAGTGACAGTGTATTTTTGTTGTGATCCGTTCAACGTCTTGCTTTCATAGTAGATCGGGTGAAAGATCTTATTTTTTCTGCCCTAACACCACTCTTAAGTCAACACCACTTTCATCTCACATCACCTCAAATTATTCTGACCAATCTTGACCAATTGATTATTTTGTTGATATCAATTTAGCTTTCAGACACCAGAAAACCTTTGTGCATGCTTTACCAAAAGTCTATTTAATCTCCTTTCTTGACAAATTATACAAAGGATGTGCAATTTTAGAGAAGTCCTTGATGAAACACTAATGGAACCCTACATTGCCCAAGAAACTCCAAACCCCTTTCATAGAGATAGGTGGAGGCAGTTTTTTTATCACCTCAATTTTTACTTTATCTACCTCCAGACCTTTCTCGAACACCTTATGGCCTAGGACTTTGCCTTCCTTTACCATGAAGTGACATTTCTTCCATTTTAGCATCAAATTTGCATCTTCACATCTCTGTAGTGCCCTGCTATGATTTAACAAATAGATATCAAGAGTGTCACCTACCACAGAGAATTTATCAATAAATACATCCAAAGTGTCCTCAACCATCTTCAAAAAGATGGACATCATACACCTCTGAAAATTAGTTGGTTTAATACACAATCCAAACGGCATGCGCTTGAACACGAAGGTGCCATAGGGACATTTAAAGATGGTATTATCTTAGTCTTCTGGTGTAACTGAGATTTTATTATATTAAGAGTATCCATGTAAGTAATAGCACCACCCTTTCCATGTCAGCCTATCTAACATCTGGTCCATGAAAGGCATCGGGAAATGGTCTTTCAAGGTCCATTTGTACAATTTCATGTAATCCATACACACTCGCCAACTTCTCACTTGCCTTTGTCCTGGATGCGCCTAATGACTATCAGAGATGGGGTACACCACCCTTGCATGCAACCACTTAATAATTTCTTTGTTTACCACCTCTTGCATCGGTGGATTCAGCCTTTTTTGGTTCTTTATACTAGGCCTGCAATCTTCTTCAATCTAAATTTTATGAGTACAACTACCTAGAGGTATCCCAATGATATCAGCAATTGTCCAACCAATTGCTTTCTTAAACCTCTTCAACACTTTCACCACTGCTTGCACCTGTTCATCATTAATATTTGCAACCACAATAGCTTGCAAAGTGGAATTTTGTACCTAAAAATACATACCTCAAGTGATCAGGGAGTTGCTTCAACGAAAGCATAGGTGGTTCCTCAATAGATGGTTTCGCCGGAGGATTTGACCTATTTTTCAAGTCCAAGTCTAATTTCATGGGAGAATATGAAAGTGACCCCATGCCTTGGAGTGCATTTATATTCTCCACATAATCAACCCAAAAGAGTTCATCAAATTTCATTATAAGTGCGACCAATGTCTCTATAGCAAATCTCTCCTCTATGGATGCTTCCATGTCACCCTTTTCAACAATATCGATCACAGACACCACACTCGTATTTTGTGCCTACTTCATTGACTTGTACACTTTGAATTTTACCTTTTTGTTATTCAATGAAAATTTTATCTCCCCAGTTTCTTCATCAACGAGGACTCTTCCAGTGGCAAATGGCCTTCCCAAATTATTGGAACCTCAAAATCCACTTTGCAATCGAAAATCACAAATTTAGCTGGGAAGATGAAACTTACCACTTTGAAAGTACATCAGACAAAATACCCATATGCCTTTTCACCGATCTATCAACATCATCAAACACATCGCGATGATCTTTGGAGCCCCAAACCTTAGTTGCTTTTATATGGTCAATGGCATCAAATTGATACTCGCCCAGATCACATAGAGTATTTGTAAACTTGAAGGCGCCAATAATGCATGTTATAGTGAATAAACCTGGATCCTCTTTATTTTGCACCACGGACCTTATAGAAATAACACTACAATGGTGCACATTATCTGTTGGTTTGAAACTTGCAGCCCTTTTCTTTGTTAATAAGTCCTTCGTGAACTTACAATAGCCTATCATCTTCTTCAGAGCTTCCACAAGAGGAATATTAACTGATTGTTTCCAAAGCATGGATATATATTTAAGAAAACATTACATCTTCAGCTTTCTTCTTGAGCCTTTGAGGAAATGGAGAAGGAGGTTTGCGTATTTCTCATAAAGGCAAAGTTGTCTCCGCTGTAGCTTCTTTCATTTTTGACGGATGTTCTACCCTCTCAGCTACCTCTGATTCATCTTCAACTTCAGTATTAACCTCTGCTTACTCATGTATTTTTATTCTCTCTTCTTTCTAACACTTGTAGGTTTTAGTTCTTGAAGTGATTTAGCACTTGTCCTAGTGATTTCCATGCAATGCCCATCTTTGTTTGGGTTTTGAATGGTGTCACTATGTAGTGTTCCCTTATTTGTCTAATTTAATGAGGTTGATAGTTGCTCCAGTTGCTTGATAGATGTTGAATGTGAGTCAACAATCTGAGTCATACTGAAGAGGTCATTTCTCGGCTCTTTGACCCCTACATTTGTAGATTCAACCTTTTAAAGAATCTTTGCTAACATGTCCTCATCCTGGAACAGCTAAAACTACTACCTGCTTAATGTCTTCATTCTTGTATCCCTCCTTATTCTATCAGCTACCTTGCTCTCAATCACGTAGTCGATCATATTGACCATCTCTTTGATAGTCCCGACCTTGATTTTCAGAATTGTGGTCTTTGTTGCCTGAGTTATAATTCTTAAAAACCCCTAATTGTTCAAATACTTAGCCTCTTCATCAAAATCAGCATCCGACTTTTCATACATGTTAGTTGCACCACCAGTGGTGAGATTTTTTGTTATGAGTTCCATCTGAGTTTTCAAGTGATCCATGTCTTGGTTCCTTTCTTCTTCTCTCTTTCTTTGTTCGGCTAAGAGTTCAAAAGTAAACCCAAGTTCTCCAACCTCTGCATATCTTGTGTGTCAGGCCCTGTTGTTCTTTCACACTTCATTCATGATAACCATTATTTTAGGGAATGGTTTTTTCATGAATGATCAGCCACATAATACATCAACAACAAGTTTACTCACAAAATTCAACGATCGATAAGATACTTGTTTCTGTTAGAAATATGCATAAGAACTGCATCAGTCCAAATTGTCTGTATTGTAGGGTAGTTATTTACTAGGGTAGTTATTTACTAGGGTAGTTATTTACTGTTTAGTAGTTAAATTTTATCTTATCCTTATCCTTATCCTTATCCTTAGTTTTTAATCTTATCCTTAGGAGTTGGTTCACTTGTAAGCTCCTATAAATATCTGTGTTATAATGAAGTAAGTATTTTTGCTTTTCATAAATTTTTCTTTGTTCGTTTATCAAACTAATGTTCCAACTTGTTCAATAACAAAAGAAGATAAGATTGTTATGTTTTTCCTTCTCTAAAAACTAACAATTGGTATCAGAGCATTTATTTCTTGAGGGATCCGTGGGTGTTTTGATTGTAATCAACAAGACAAGTTTATCAATCATGGAAGCAAAATCAAGTTTTTCTGTAATGGCACCACCTGTTTTTAATGGTGATAACTATCAAATTTGGGCGGTAAGGATGGAAACTTATCTAGATGCCATGGATATGTGGGAGGCAGTCGAAGAGGATTATGAAGTTCCTCTGTTGCCTAACAATCCTACTATGGCCAGATCAAAAAACATAAAGACAGGAATACAAAAAAATCAAAGGCAAAGGCCTGTTTATTTTCAGCAGTATCTTCTTCAATCTTCACTCGAATTATGTCTCTAAAGTCAGCAAAATCCATCTGGGATTATCTCAAGGCAAAATACGAAGGGGATGAAAGGATCAGAGGTATGCAAGTGCTAAATCTTATAAGAGATTTCGAGATACAGAAGATGAAAGAAACTGAAACCATCAAAGATTACTCTGAAAGGCTCTTGAACATAGCAAACAGGGTAAGATTGCTTGATTCCGTGTTTAATGATTCACGTATTGTTGAAAAGATTTTGGTAACTATGCCAGAAAGATTTGAAGCAACCATAACTACTTTGGAAAACATGAAGGATCTGTCCAAGATCACCTTCGCAGAGTTATTAAATGCTTTGCAGGCACAAGAACGACGAAGAGTCATGAGAGAAGAAGGAAATACAGAGGGAGCATTGTTTGCCAAGCCTCAAGATGGAGGCAAAAACAAAAATTTTTTTGGTGATCTGCACATGAATCAGATAAAGGGAACTGAAGTATTTGTGGACAATCAATCTGCAATAGCAATTTCTCATAATCCTGTATTTCATGGGAAAACAAAACACTTCAACATCAAGCTTTTCTTCTTGAGGGAAGTGCAAAATAAAGGTGACGTGATTCTCCTCTATTGCAAAACTGAAGAGCAGCTGGCCGATATCTTCACCAAACCATTATCAGGAAATAAATTCCGCCTCTGCAGTGGATTGAGCCACAACGTCCTGCTTCTTTGAGCACCACAAAAACATTCATGAGCCAAGACTGAAACAATATCCAAATGTGCTCTTCATGTCATCTGCGGATCCAGCCCAATCACTATCAGAATACCCAAGTAGTTTCAGATCTATTTTTTTCTGAAACTTGACACCATAATTGATGGTTCCTTTGATATATCTAACAACTCGTTTTGCTGCTTTTAGATGCACCTCACTAGCACAATGCATGAACCTCGATAGAATGATTACAACATATAAAATATCAGGTCTTGTAGCTGTGAGATACATCAAACAACCGACTAAGCCTCTGAAGTACGTTTCCTCCACTTTCTCAGCTCCGTCATTCTTGCTTAGTTTCTCTTTTTGGTTCATAGGAGTATTCATCTCCTTGCAATCTTCCATGTTGAATTTCTTGAGAATTTCCTTAGCATATTTCTTCTGGCAAATGAAAACTTCATCTTGTCCCTGCTTGATTTCCATACCAAGAAAATAAGAAATTAGACCAAGATCAGTCATCTCAAAGGCTTGCATCATTTCTTGCTTGAAATCCTCGATATGCCTTGTATTGCTTCCTGTAATTAGTACATCATCCACATATATAGACACAACAAGAATATCAATGACATGATGTTTAACATAAAGAGTAGATTCTGATAGACTCTTTTCAAAGCCTAAGCCAAGTAAATGACCATCTATTCGACCATACCAGGCCCTTGGTGCCTGTTTAAGTCCATAAAGTGCCTTTCTTAACCTATAAACTTTGTCCTCATTTCCTTTCTTCACAAAGCCTTCAGGTTGCTCAACATAAACTTCTTCCTGTAGAAAGCCATTAAGGAATGCTGATTTGACATCCATCTGATACACTTTCCAACCCAACTGTACAGCAAGAGCAAGAAGTAACCTGATCGTGTCAAGCCTAGCTACTGGTGCAAATGTATCAAAATAATCCACACCAAAAATTTGAGCATACCCCTTAACTACAACTCTTGCTTTATGCTTATTCACTGAACCATCGACATTTAGCTTGGTTCTAAAGACCCATTCAACCCAATTATCTTTCTGTCTTCAGGTCGATCAACAAGCTCCCAAGTCATGTTTTTCTCAATCATAAACAACTCTTCTTTCATTGCAGTAACCCATTTTCCTTCATTTTTAGCTTCATTGTACCCAGCAGGTTCACATACTGCTACATTGCATCTCTGATATATATCACTGAGTTGTCGAGTACCTTTGACTGGTAAATGATCCACCATTTCATCCTGCCGTGAGAGTGATATTTTCTTCTCAAAAAATCGGGTAGGAGACTTTTTTTCTTTGTCAGAAGTGTTAACGACAAATTTCTTCGAGTCTTCCCAACACCACTCTTCATTTTCTATAAAATTCACATCTCTACTAAAGATTATATTTTCAGTTTGTGGTTGGAAGACTTTATATGCCTTTAAAACTGAACTATATCCAATAAAAATGCCTGGAACAGATTTTTTATCTAGTTTATCTCGTTTAACCTGAAGAATGTACTTCTAAAATAGGCAAGTCCTTAACTATTTTCATTTTTTGCATTTTAACCAACCCTTCATAGTGATAGTGTCCGAGTCTCTTATGCCATACTTCTGCAACACTTTCTTTGCTGAAAAAACAACATGCTCCTCCTCAAATGGATCTAATGAGAAACTTTTGCCTCTCATTCTTACTTTAAACATTTCTTGATCTGAAGCATCCTTGATCAAACAATGATTATCTTCAAGATTTAACTTGTAGCCTTTTTCCATCAATTGACCAACACTAAGCAAGTTTTGATCTATGTCAGGTAAATAAAGCACATCAGAAATTGTTTTAGTACCTGAATTACTTGGAATAGCAATGGTTCCTTTCCCTCTTACAGGAAGATGGTCGCCATTACCTATTCTGACTTTAGTAATGGTCGTAGGCTTCAATTCCTTGAAGAGAGACATGTCATTTGTCATGTGATTAGTGCATCCACTATCAATCATCCAACACTCACTAGATGATCTACTTGAAAAACATGTAGCAACAAAGAAAAGTTATCCTCCTTGTAAGCATTGTAACAAGAAAGGTCATCCACCATATAAATGTTGGAGAAGGCCTGATGCTAAATGTAGTAAATGCAATCAACTTGGGCATGAAGCTGTAATTTGCAAGAACAATAGTCAGCAACAAGAAGCAGAGGCTAAAATTGTTGAGGGTGAGGAGGAAGATCAACTCTTTGTTGCTACATGTTTTTCAAGTAGATCATCTAGTGAGTGTTGGCTGATTGATAGTGGATGCACTAATCACATGACAAATGACATGTCTCTCTTCAAGGAATTGAAGCCTACGACCATTACTAAAGTCAAAATAGGTAATGGCAACCATCTTCCTGTAAGAGGGAAAGGAACCATTGCTATTCCAAGTAATTCAGGTACTAAAACAATTTCTGATGTGCTTTATGTACCTGACATAGATCAAAACTTGCTTAGTGTTGGTCAATTGATGGAAAAAGGCTACAAGTTAAATTTTCAAGATAATCATTGCTTGATCAAGGATGCTTCAGATCAAGAAATGTTTAAAGTAAGAATGAGAGGCAAAAGTTTCTCATTAGATCCATTTGAGGAGGAGCATGTTGTTTTTTCAGCAAAAGAAAGTGTTGCAGAAGTATGGCACAAGAGACTCGGACACTATCACAATGAAGGGTTGGTTAAAATGCAAAAAATGAAAATAGTTAAGGACTTGCCTGTTTTAGAAGTACATTCTTCAAATTGTCTTACGTGTCAATATGGAAAATAAAACAGACTTCCATTTTCAAAGACAACTTGGAGAGCCTCGAACAAATTGCAACTAATTCATACTGATATAGGAGGACCACAAAGGACTCCTTCACTAAAAGGTATCTTTACTATATCATTTTTGTAGATGATCTAACCCGCATGTGCTGGATTTATTTTCTCAAGCATAAGTCAGAGGCTTCTAATGTTTTTCGGAAGTTCAAAGCAAAAGTAAAAAATGAAGCCAACTTTAAAATTTAGTCCGTAAGAACAGATAATGGAAAGGAATACAATTCTTGCCAGTTTGACATGTTATGTGAGGAAGCAGGGATTCATCATCAGCTTACTACTCCCTATATTCCATAACAAAACGGAGTAAGCGAGAGAAGAAACAGATACATTATGGAGATGACCAGATGCATGTTGCACGAGAAGAACTTGACAAAGAAATTTTGGGCAGAGGCAGCAAATACATCAGTTTTTCTTCAAAATAGGCTTCCCACAAAGGCAGTGAAAGACCGAACTCCATTTGAAGCTTGGTATGGATTTAAACCATCATTAAATTTTCTTAAAGTGTTTGGTTGTCTCTGTTTTTCCTACATTTCTCAGGTTAAACGAGATAAACTAGATAAAAAATCTGTTCCAGGCATTTTTATTGGATATAGTTCAGTTTCAAAGGCATATAAAGTCTTCCAACCACAAACTGAAAATATAATCTTTAGTAGAGATGTGAATTTTATAGAAAATGAAGAGTGGTGTTGGGAAGACTCGACGAAATTTGTCATTAACACTTCTGACAAAGCAAAAAAGTCTCCTACCCAGTTTTTTGAGAAGAAAATATCACTCTCACGGCAGGATGAAATGGTGGATCATTTACCAGCAAAGGTACTCGACAACTCAGTGATATATATCAGAGATGCAATGTAGCAGTATGTGAACCTGCTGGGTACAATTAAGCTAAAAATGATGGAAAATGGGTTGCTGCAATGAAAGAAGAGTTGTTTATGATTGAGAAAAACATGAATTGGGAGCTTGTTGATCGACCTGAAGACAGAAAGATAATTGGGTTGAAATGGGTCTTTAGAACCAAGCTAAATGTCGATGGTTCAGTGAATAAGCATAAAGCAAGACTTTTAGTTAAGGGGTATGCTCAAATTTTTGGTGTGGATTATTTTGATACATTTGCACTAGTAGCTAGGCTTGACACGATCAGGTTACTTCTTGCTCTTGCTGCACAGTTGGGTTGGAAAGTGTATCAGATGGATGTCAAATTAGCATTCCTTAATGGCTTCTACAGGAAGAAATTTATGTTGAGCAACCTGAAGGCTTTGTGAAGAAAGGAAATGAGGACAAAGTTTATAGGTTAAGAAAGGCACTTTATGGACTTAAACAGGCACCAAGGGCCTGGTATGGTCGAATAGATGGTCATTTACTTGGCTTAGGCTTTGAAAGAGTCTATCAGAATCTACTCTTTATGTTAAACATCATGGCATTGATATTCTTGTTGTGTCTATATATGTGGATGATGTACTAATTACAGGAAGCAATACAAGGCATATCGAGGATTTCAAGCAAGAAATGATGCAAGCCTTTGAGATGATTGATCTTGGTCTAATGTCTTATTTTCTTGGTATGGAAATCAAGCAGGGACAAGATGAAGTTTTCATTTGCCAGAAGAAATATGCTAAGGAAATTCTCAAGAAATTCAACATGGAAGATTGCAAGGAGATGAATACTCCTATGAACCAAAAAGAGAAACTAAGCAAGAATGACGGAGTTGAGAAAGTGGAGGAAACGTACTTCAGAGGCTTAGTCGGTTGTTTGATGTATCTCACAGCTACAAGACCTGATATTTTGTATGCTGTAAGCATTCTATCGAGGTTCATGCATTGTGCTAGTGAGGTACATCTAAAATCAGCAAAATGAGTTGTTAGATACATCAAAGGAACCATCAATTATGGTGTCAAGTTTCAAAAAAAAATAGATCTGAAACTACTTGTGTATTCTAATAGTGATTGGGCTGGATCCGCATATGACATGAAGAGCACATCTGGATATTGTTTCAGTCTTGGCTCAGGAATGTTTTCGTGGTGCTCAAAGAAGCAGGACGTTGTGGCTCAATCCACTGTAGAGGCGGAATTTGTGGCTGCAACAGCAGCAGTAAATCAAGCATTGTGGTTGAGGAAAATTTTTGGTGATCTGCACATGAATCAAACAAAGGGAACTGAAGTATTTGTGGACAATCAATATGCAATAGCAATTTCTCATAATCCTGTATTTCATGGGAAAACAAAACACTTCAACATCAAGCTTTTCTTCTTGAGGGAAGTGCAAAATAATGGTGACGTGATTCTCCTCTATTGCAAAACTGAAGAGCAGCTGGCCGATATCTTCACCAAACCATTATCAGGAAATAAATTTCAAATTCTCAGGCAAAAACTTGGAGTTTGCAGCTCTTAAAGCAAGGAGGAGTGTTAGAAATATGCATAAGAACTGCATCAGTCCAAATTGTCTGTATTGTAGGGTAGTTATTTACTAGGGTAGTTATTTACTGTTTAGTAGTTAAATTTTATCTTATCCTTATCCTTAGGTTTTAATCTTATCCTTAGGAGTTGGTTCACTTTTAAACTCCTATAAATATCTGTGTTATATTGAAGTAAGTAGTTTTGCTTTTCATAAATTTTTCTTTGTTCGTTTATCAAACTAATGTTCCAACTTGTTCAATAACAAAAGAAGATAAGATTGTTATGTTTTTCCTTCTCTAAAAACTAACAGTTTCAAATGTCTAACAGTGAGGCCATGCTTCGGAAAAATTTTCAAAGTTTGACTAAATCTTCACAGAGTGTCATGCATTGTTTCTCCTGGTAGCTACTTATGTGAACCTATCTCGTCTTTCATCTGCAGCTCTTTTGCTTCTATAAAGAATCTCTCCATGAAATCTTCCCTAAACTATACTGAAGTTCTTATTGAATAGTGAGGCAATTCATTCAGCGAGTTTGTAGCATTCCTAGTCAGTGATAAGAGAAACAACCTCAGTCTCTCTCTTCTTATTTGCAATTATCCAAAAATTTCATCAGATGTTGATTAGTGTCCTCACCATTAGTTCCTTTGAGCATCTCTTTCAGATTCAGAAGTTATATCATGATTCTAGTGATGGTGAACTTCACACCTGGAGGTAGCATTGGCAGTACTATAGCTCCAGTACCTCCAGCTCCATGTAGCTCCGAATCATCTTCTTCGAACATCATATGCGCCTTCTGTTGAGCTCAGCCACTTGGAATTATTGGTTAGTGTTGTGGAGGAGTTATCTCTTCCACTCCTTCATTCTTCTTAACCACCGTAGGTGGGTCGTTAAAATTCTGTTGAGAACCCCTAGCATGGGGTTTATCATCATGCCTCAATATCTGCTTTTGAGCTTTGATTTCCTTTGTGTTCACCATCTTTCTTATGGTTTTTCTCAATCTGGGATCATAAGGAATCAGCGGTGCTCCTTTCCAGCTAGTGATTGGAATGCACTACCGAACTAACCTGTAAATGCCACTTGCAGAAATAAGAAGTAAAATAATGAAGTATAAATGCAACTGAAATAATCGCTAGTATAGTATTTCTAAAACATAATTCCCTGGTTGTGGCACCAAAATTTGATAACAGCCAAACTTACACCTCAATAAAAAAGTATAAATGGTGGAAGTCAAATCATAGAACTCTACTATATTTGAGATTGATCCCACAGGGAATTTACTACAGAAATAGTTTTACTGACGCTCTTACTCAATTGTGGTTGATATTTCAAAAATAAAGTAACATGTAGAAAAGTAATATTGGATTGTTTGTTTGTTTAAGTAACCAATGTTGAATTGAGTATCAAATTTATCAGTAGCAACAATAGTTCCAAGATTTTAGTAGTTGATTAATGAGACTAGGATTGATTCCCCGCGACCTTTAGTTTGTTATCAAATTTGTATACAAGCACTGATTTTTGTTAAGATTACACACATCTAGCAAGTTAGGCATATGTAATACTTCTCGTCTCAATTAGATGAATTTCACTCTTTTCGTCTCGGTCCTACAGTGTTTTGATTGTTTATCCTTGCTTACTTGTCAATGAGATTCTTTTCTCTCGAACTCAAATCTTCCTAAAAATTTAAGGGAAGATGATTCTTACTTTTCCCTAATTATCACATTTCTCTCGAACAAGTGGTAAATAAATGCAGGTTCGAATGTGTGCACTCATTAGAAGAAACTCGTGATAAAAGTAAGATCAACACTTGAAGATAACAAGAAAACATTACTTATATTTTGAACTCGTAACTTTGTTTTAGTCATGGCTTCCACAATCCGAGTTACGGTATTTAGCCTCTCATAAACAAGAAAATGATTTTATTGAAAGCATGTATAAAACAACTTACAATAATTGCAAACTAAAAGGAATCTTAATTATCAATACTTAATCCCAATCACTGGGATTTATCCAAGTAATCGACAAAAACAAAAGTGTTTAATATGGAAACTAACGTTTCTCTTTGCTCTCTTTGTCACCAAGTTCGAACGATAAAAACTAGTGTTCAAAAATAAACCCTGAATATTTGAAATAGTATTGTAAAAACATGTCCTACTCGAAGTAGGATTGTACTGTCTCAACGCTTCACGGATAAGCTAACGGCTCATATAGCCTCTGGTGGTCATATATTTAGAAACCGTGGGCTTCCTTCACTGGTAGTCCTCACGAGAAAGTAGACGGTCCGTCTTAGGAACTACAACCCGTCTAGTGATCCGTGGAGTTGAGACTTAACTTGGGTGGCTACTGGAATTCTTGCCTCTAATCCACGAGCATCTACAAACCTTGTCAACCCAAACAAGACTTTTCTAGGGTTTTGTGGCCTTCAATCAGAACATGTCCCTCCAAAGCTTGACAATGTTACTTTCTCACGAGACCTCAAACGACCAATCAAGTGGACCAAGGTCCGTCTGGGTTTGTGATCTTCACGCTTCACTTAGGAAGTTGGAAGCCCTAACTCCCTCCTCTCCACATGCCCTTAAACGGCAAATCATCATGACCACGGCCCGTCTGGGCTCCGTGGTGTTTACTTCAGCTTAGTTTCTTTCTTTTTTTCTATTTTTATCGCCCAAGTGTTTAACGTGTTCAATAATCAAAATAACACATCATATTCACATAAACACACTCAAGTTCTCACACTAATCCTTAGTTTTGAGCATTAAATGTGCCATTATTTCACGGCAAATTATGCCTCCCTTGTAGTTATTTTGTTGATCTTTTCTGCATAATGAGATTGTACCTTGTCAAGAGTACATTTCTTTCTTTTTTTTGATCGGTGTAACCTTTTTGGGCTTTGATATTGTGGATGTTTCTATTGTATTGTGTTGGATTGTTTTTTCTTAGTTTTTTATTTGGTGTTTGTAGCTTCTTTGTTTCTATTTTGATAATAAGATTTGGTCAACGATGCTCGATGATAGATAGAGTGACAACTTTCTTAAGGGTAAATTTTTGATTGATTGTGAGTGTTTTATGGATGTTGGCTTTGAAAAAGATTGATTAGCCAACCCCGAATAGATGCATGAGGTTTCCCCTGATGGATTTGTTAACGGCTTTCTTAAGCACAAAATATCATCTTTTAGGGAAGTTTTTTACTTGATTGGTACTAAGAACATCAACATGCATGTAAATAGTGTTGAGAATACCCCTCAATTTTTAAAAGGTTGAGCATGTTATGAATCATTTGGTTACAACTCTTCAAAATATTTTAGTGACTTTTGAGTCGCAATCGGTTAGAATGCTCAAACCCACTTGTATTTTGAAAAGGAAGTAAGATTTTGAGCCATCTTGATTAATTTGCATTGTCACGTGGTGTGAGTTATACATAATGTCAAGTGTTGCTTTTGTCACCTAGAACTTGCCTGGTTGGTTTTTAAATGTTGGTCTTGATTGAGTTTTGTTGATGAAATGATCTTAGGCTTTCTTTATGTTCTTAAAGTCCACTTGGCCTATAATAAATCCCACCTTGGAAATAAATATATCCATATCTTTCCCTTTTGAGCCTTTTTATTGTCAATCACATTACAAGCTTTATCCTTTATAAAAAAGTGACACTCTTTTGAATCCTTCCCTCCTTGAACCATAAGTTGTTAAAGTTAAGGTTAAAACCCTAAGTTGGGTGTTATGGGAAATTCATTGAAGGGATGCTTAAAACATGAAGGCCATGTATATATATATGAATAATGGAGAAGTTTTAAAGAAAAAAGTGAATATATGAAACTTGATGTAACACCCTGGAAATTACTAGGCTAAACTAGAGTTAAATGTGAGGGTTAGAGTTAAAGAGGTGGGCAAGGGACTAGGGAGAGAAATAAGGCATTAAAATCTACCCAAGACTCTGCCATATTTACCATAGATCTTTGTTGGGACCACGACACGTGGTGTGGTTCGTAGTGGGCTAGGAAGTGAGCTCCCCAAAATCTGCCCAAAACAAGCTCCTGTTCACGAGAAACTTTACGGATCGTGGTTGTAACAACCCTCAAAATTAAATAGGGAAATCTAGAGATTCACATGTATTTCATGAGTTAATAACGTGTTTAAGTAATTAATTTTAGCATTAGAAGTTAGTTTAAAAGAGTTTAGGAGTTGAACGTCAAAGAACGACCAAGACGTTCGGAAACTAGTCTTGTGTGTGCTAGTGTGAGTTTGCATGTTTGATGTGTTGTTTGGTGTCCAAATTGATAGAGGAGGGATCTAAAACCTATATGAACATGTTTAGGGTTGAAACATCTGGGTACGAATCTCCAAGGACCACCCTAAGGGACCTTGAGGAGGACCCAAACCTCAACAAAGCTACCAAATCTGTCCCAATCGATAACCTAAACGACGCCCAGTAGTTCATACTACGCCCCGTCGTTTGGGGATTTGCTCCAGACTTATTTTTTGGAGCTTATCCCCAAAAATTACAGCCTCTGATCCAAACGACGCCCTGCAGTACAAGTCGTCGTTCAAACGACGCCCTGTAGATGGGTCCGTCATTTGGAGTCTGCAGTTCATTGCCTGCAACTTCGTCCAGCTTAGCTAGTGGTCGGTTGTTTTAGGGTTTTCTAGGTATTTTAAGTTTGTTTATAATCCTAAGACCCAAGTTAGACTTCACTTTTCAAAATCAAAACCCCTCTCCCAAGAAAAACTCTCTCAAGACCCCACTGAAGTGGGAACACAAGGTAGAGCAAGGATTAAAGGTTTTGGGTGATTTCTTCACCAAATCTAGTGGGTTTTGTCCTATTAAGGTATGGTAGTCCATCCTTGATTCTTCTCTCATTCAAGGAGCCAATCCAAAGGATTTTCAAAAAGGTTTTAAATTCCTAAACTCTTCTATTCTGAAATCTAATCATGGGTCTTTGCATGAAAAGGTATTAATAGATGAATTATGATGTTTTTAATATAAAGTGATGGTTTTATGATAAAAAAATCAATGGACACATGATCATGCAAATTCTCAAATTTTGATTTATGAATTGGGTTTGATGAATATGACTAGATAATGTTAGAGTTGTGATTTCCTTATGTTTTATTATGATTATGTACTTCCATCTATGCTTTATTATGATGATTTTATTGGAAAATTGATAAAAGGTGGTAAAGGCTTGGATGAAGGGTAAGTTGATCTATATTGTTTAGTTCTTATTGAATTGATCCTGAGTGGTATGGTCCACTTACGGTGGAGGTTTTTATTTGATGTATATGAATATATATATATATATATATATATATATATATATATATGTGTGTGTGTGTGTGTGTGTGTGTGTGTGTGTGTGTGTGTGTGTGTGTGTGTGTGTGTATGTGTGTGTGTGTGTGTGTGTATTGTGATTATGGTATTGACGACATTGAATGTGTAGTAAAGTGATGTTATGATGTATATGCATGAGGTGTATAATGAAGTTGAGATGTGTGTCTTGAAGATACAATGTCTAAATGAAGTATTATATGAGAATGTGAAGCATGATAGTGTGTGAAGTATGATGAATGTAGTATGATCATGTTTATAAGTCAATGTTATGAATAATGGTGATTATGTGAAAAGGTTCTCACATATACTCACACACACAATGAATTAATGAATGAAGTTAATGTATGAAAATGAGGGATTTTAGGGTAGACAATATTCGTGAGTAGAGATGAAGTGTCTAATACCAACACAACTATTCCTAAGAACTATAGTAAATAAAAAAGGGGGATTTTAGGGTGGAAACTCTTTGTGAGTTGAGATGGAGTGTTTAGTATCAATCTCATTATTCCCAAGAGCTTTCCAAAGATAGGTTGAAGGTTGGATACTCTTCGTGAGTTGAGATGTAGTATTCAAAAGTAACCTCTAGGGATAAGTACTCTTCAAGAGTTGAGATGTAGTACTTAATAACTATTCCGTAACATATAGTTAATGAATGTAAAAATGTTTAAGACTCCGTCGGGGAGTTATGCTTAGCACCGAGAGGATTTGAAGAAGGGGGAATACTCTTCATGAGTAGAGATGTTGTATCCAATGTACCTCTTGAGATGAGTGTTCTTCGTTACTTGAGATGAGTTACTTAGAAGAAATATCCTTATCCCTAACTGTGCGCCCGTATGGGTAAAGCTATTGGAGATCCATGTAAAGGCTAAAAGGGAATGACCCTACCTTAGGCAAGTAGGGATCCCTCATCTGGTAGGGGTTAATACCTGGATTCCATGTCTAGATCTCATGGTCTATGTCGTTTAAAGCTAGACCTCATAAATGAATGTAATGAACTAAGTCTTATTAAGGGTGTAATACTTAGGGTAGGTGGTGGAATGAGACGCTATCTATCAATTTCACAAGTAGACATTTAGAGGGAGTCTTGGTGTGTCCTTATAAGAAAATGTATGAATGGGTAACTACATGATGTTAATGAAGTAAGTTGACTTTATGACAATGTTAATGAATCATGTTGACCTTATGTCTAATATGATGAAAGTTATGTACATGATGAATGTGATGTGCCTAGTCTAAGGGAAGAGCACTAAGGTTGGAGTAGTAGTATGAGATGCTACTTTCAGATTGCACTATGTGTAACTTGGGGTTTGTCTTGGAGGATGGTCCTTATGTGAAGTTCCTAAATGCGTGTATGTTTCCTCTAATATCTCTAGTAATAGATGTTAACTTGTTGAATTGAAATGAAGCATGCCTATCTTTGGTAGTCTTAAGGATCACTTAGGTGTGTATTGAAGAGGTTGTATGGGCGGTCTCTTCATGTATTACCTAGGTGAGTCTTAGGATAACTTTGGATAGGAATATATAAATGATAAATGGATTACTTGGTAAATGTGTCTAAATATTGATTATTATGGAAGTATTACTTGTATGTGAAATGATGACTTGCAAGATGCTTTGTGTAACATTCCGAAAAATTACATGTCTAGTGAAGAGCTCAATAGGTCTTTAAGAATACGTATTGGGGATACGTAGGCATCCCAAAATATTGGGCATAGTATAGAAAATTGGCTAAGGGGTATTAGCCAATTTCTATATAATACCCAAATAAGAAAAATATTGGGCGTATTAGAAATATTGGATTAAAGGGGTGTTAGCCAATTTGCTAACATTAATGAGCTTGTTTAAGAATTGTACCTGTAATAAAGCCCCTAAGCTAAAAACATAGATTTCCAAATATTCACTGAGGTATGAGGCATCCAAGTGTCAAGCCTATATACCATTCCACATGACCATCTAAAATGATCATGTATATTAAGCAGTGCCCAAGGACATGATGAGGGTCCTTGGGACAATAAGTAAACATTCCCAAAGGAACAATAAATAATAGTTAGTTAGGAAAGTACAAGCAATCCACGTGCAAGCACATGGGGAGATACGGCCAAGAGGGGACCACCCTAACCGAATTTGGTTAGGGTAGTTAGGGGGCAGGCGTGCACATGGGTTCACCCATGTGGGGCCTAGCTATATAACTAATTCTAGACTCTAACCTACTGGAATAGCTAGCTAATTAACCTATGGCTAACCGAAATGGACCAATTAGTGCACCCGACAACCTAAGACTTAACCGGGTTGACACTAACTTAGTACTAGTTAAAGAGACAACCTAGTACCTAACCTAGGATGGTCCAAAAGGTTGGTTATGGTCCCAACAACATAGGGATACTTTATTAATTACCCTAGTCTACTTAATAAATGAATTTAGCAACTTAATTAATTAACTTAAAGGGGCAAAACCGAAATCACAAAGCAATTTCCAGATTTCGGTTAAGACAAGGAAAAGACAACCTAGTACCTAACCTAGGATGGTCCAAAGAGTTAGTTATGGTTATAACGAATTAAGGGTACTTTAGTAATTATACTAGGTCACCTAATTAATTAAAATAGCATTTTAATTAATTAATTTGAATGGTCAAAACGAAATCCTTACACTAACCTAGTAACTAGTTCAAGAAACATCCTAGTACCTAACCTAGGATGGTCCAAAGGATTAGTTATGGTTATAACGACTTAAGGGTACTTTAGTAATTACCCTAGGTCACTTAATTAATTAAATTATCCATTTAATTAATTAAATTAAAGGGTTCAAAACGAAATTCTTACACTAACCTAGTACAACTCAAGAAATATCCTAGTACTTAATCTAGGATGGTCCAAAAGGGTTAATTATGGTTCCAATGACTTAGGGGTACTTTAGTAATTACCCTAGGTTCCTTAATTAATTAAATTAGACATTTAATTAATTAATTTAAAGGGTTCAAAACGAAATTCTTTGGAAAAATTTCAGATTTAACTAAGTATTGTGTTTTCCTAATTCTAGTCAATCTAGGAGGGGCTTTTAAGCAATTAATTAATTTACTTATTTAATTAACTTATTAAGCCTTAGTTGAATGAGTCAATATCAGTTCCTAAAACTAAAAACTCATGATCAAACTCATAGAAAAGGTGACGCAAAATAGTAAGCAAGCGAACGAAAGAAAAACAGAAAATTCCATTGATTCTCTTAGGCGATTTCAAGGCTTTCTTCAAGTTTTCGTTCAAGGTGATCTTCGTAGATTAAGTTCTACTTAAGGTATGGATTTCTCTCCTGGACTTCTTTCCCCAAGAGAACTTTCTTTCCCACAATTCAAAGATCTTGAAAACTAGGGTTGTTCCCGTGTTCTCGTCGAACTCCTTTGTCCCTAGTATCATTTTCGATTCAATGTTGAATAGGTTAGAGATAATGTTGTTGGTATGTGGTGCTGGCTGATCTTATGTATAATGTTCTTGAGTTATGTATGTAAATTAACCTATGAAGTTGTGATCGTATAAAGTTAAATGTTTAAAACGTGAATCATGAATCGACGATGTGTTAGTTACACCCGTAATTGTTTAAGTGCTGATGTGTTTGTCCGAATGTTGTCTTGCTGTTATTGTGACGTTATGAAGATGCTAAATTCATCAAATGTTAATATGATGCTGTCCTATATGTCTTAAAAACGTTACCCTAAAGTCATGCACTAAGATTGGTTAGGAGAATGATACTATGTTAAGATGTGTTCGAAACTGTTATGTATGAAGACAATTATGGTTTGTTGTGCATACCTACTGTAAATGTGACTTGTTGATGATGGTGTGTTCGTTAAATGATCATACTATGTTGTTGAAGATGTTTAAAAACATTATGCCTAAAGTTATGTTATAAGGTTGGCTTAAAAGATCTTCATGAAATCACATCTGAATGAATTGCCTATCTTATGCCAATAATTTGGGCATTAAATTGGTTGTTTAATAGAATTGGCTACAACATTGCTTTCAAAGAATGATGGGAAGATTGACTTACTAAAATGATGAGATTAGCTATGGTACATACATGCAGTTAATTAAATTGCCAATGATATTCTCATGACCAGTGTATAGTGGAATTATGATCTGTGCCAACAAATTGGCTACTAAAACATATGTCTAATCATATTACTTCCAAAACATGAAAGTTCATACCAATCTCTACATTAATGAACTCATAACATAGGGTATTCCAATCAATGGGACAAGTCCCAACATACCTTATCCACACGAACTTGTGAACGTAAAAACATTGAATTGTTCTTGTAAGTTAATCAAAGGCTAAAAGTTCAAGTGTAGTGAAAGTTTGGCTTATGCCAATAAATTGGCCTACAACATTATCTCCAAAATATGTAAAAGAATTGGCTGAAATTATATTTGAATGAATGTTTGGCTTGTGCCAATAAATTGACTATGAAGTTTTTTCCAATTGTTTAGGCCAATACTAATCATATGCCAATCTTGTGAGAGAGGGGAATCAAACCCGGCCTCAAGGCCAAATGTGTGAGATACATAAGTCTCACACATAATTGAAAATTATATGCTGCCCAAGGGATTCGAACACGGATACCCTTGACCGAATGTGCAAGATGAATAAGTCTTGCACATTATGCACTTAGATGATCATGAAACACTTAGCCAAATATGAGCAACCCGAAAGGGGTTCTATGAGTGTAAAGTGCACTAAAGGCCATGTGCATGGCATATGATGTAAGTTAACGACAAGATGAAGAAATGAACATTCACGTAATGAGGTGAGTAATTATGTTAAACTTTGATGCTAATGAAAATGGGGACAACATGATAAGCGGCTAAGATGAATGGTGAGACAAGTCTCAACCAAGCCTAAGTAAAGGTCACTAAAAGTACTCACCTAAGAGAGTGTTGAATATCAAGAGACAAGTGTCAATCACATTCTATATGTAAGTGTAAGGACAATTCACACTTAATACGTAAAGAAGAGATGAGAAATCATCTAATGAGCTATGACTACCTCATGCTAAAATCAAACTTCGATGATGTATGAGTTGAATGTAAATAGGAACTTTAAACTGAGCACCGATAGGCTAGTTATGAGTGGTGATGCCTTCTTTCGGGAAGGGCAGAGGTGCACGTAATTCTCATAAGATGAGACTGTCCACAAAGGTGGGTATGGGTCTCCCTAAATCTCCTAGTCTTTGAACTATGTTGCCACCATAGGGAACTAGCTTGGTTCGAACCCAATAAGCTAGCATGTTTTGGTTTCACTTTGGCCAGTGACTCCAACTCTTTTCAGTGTGGGGGAGACATCGAATTTCATGATGCTCACATAATATATGTCGGTTAAGGTTGAAGTTCCTCAAAGTATTAAAGATAATTAAATGAACGATACCGAAGGTATTTGTGCAAGACAATCAGGAGGTGAAACCAGATTCAAGTAATGATATTAGGTCATTCTTGGTCATTGCACTTCATGATACGATGAGAGTCTTAAACTTCATCTTAGGTATAACTGGTGTTTACATCGGCCTACGAATGGATGAAATGAATAATGTGAAGTACGAATAAACGAATGAAGCAAACTCTGTGTTTGCTATAGAAGGCCCCCGGTTTGAGGTCCCATATGTTGGGCCCTCACTTGATATGTATTAATGCTACATGCACGATTCCAAGGTCGTGGATATGAAATGTATAATATATAAAACATGAAATGCATGTTATGTGAACCTGTGTGTGTACGATGCGTGACATATTCATGGTATGACCTTCCTATTACGAATTAGGCAAGTCCAGAGACTTGACCTCCTAAGAAACTATGTTGATTAGGAAGAGTCATGGCTTATAGTGACTTCTTATATGATGCCAATAAAGGGAAGTAGAAACATAACGTTAACTAAATAACCCATAACTTCCCTAACATGAAAGTAATGAAATCAATGGCATAATCAATAGAGAATGGCTTATGAAATGTAATGAATATATAATGTAAAGAATGACTCACTCAAAGGTAGGAAAATCATTCCTTAGTCCTTGGATTACTTACATCGATTCATTGTGGGTATTGGACTACAATGAATCATTGCACTTGTAAGTAAACATAGGACCAATGGAATTATTGAACTACACAACAAGAAGAAGAAAAAGACTGGGAAAAAAACTAAGTCCCAAGGAAAGAGCTCTCTGGTTTGGAGGATCAAAATTTCCACTCTTCGCTCGAATTATTCTAAAATTATGTTGATGATACTAATGTCTTGTAATCATATAGAAAATGAGTTGTGTGCTTTGAATGCATTAAAATACATCGTATTCATACCACAATTCACAACTAACAAATTAGGAAAGTCTAATGACTAGACTTTCCAGAAATGGCATGTTGCTTAGGAAGAGCTTTCATTGATCATGCATAGCTTTATGTGTATGTATGCATACACCCATACTTAGTACAAGTGGTGTACTAACCCCCTACTAGTTATTATTTTTATAGGTGCAGGTCAGAGGACAGATTGACGACACTTGCAGCGGTTTGGACTTCAGCGTTTCTCCAAACCATTTGGTAGATCCTCTTGAATTTGAGGATGCTACAGTCTTAGTCTAGCTTTAGATATAGACATAGCTAGTGGATGTTGTCCCTAGCGTTTCTTTCATATTTCATTTCGAACCTTTTGATGTAAGGCCGTTTTGGCAACTTAATATATTCTATTCATCGTTTGTTTTGAAATATTCTTGATATTAGATGGTTGTCTATTGATGTTGAGCTTAGTATATAATGTTTAATACGTAATGACTATGAAGTCTAAGTAAACTTCATACTTTTAAAAAGTTTTAAATTTTCCGCAAATTTAACTAGATGAATGTGATGAATGCAAGTTGAGGCTTGTCTGCTACCTCTGAGAGATCAACGACGCCGGTGGCGATTCGGATTCTAGAATCCGGGTCGTTACAAACTTGGTATCAGAGTATGAGGTTAAATTACCTAGGAACTAAAGCTCAACACAACCACGTTATGTAGTTTCTAACTTATGGTTGTGAAGCGCGCCACAATCATGACTTAGAGACTACATGATGATAGGAAATATTCCCTTCTTCTACTCTTTATCGTGCTATCTAGAGCTTTGACACTTTGTGTCATTCTAAGTATCTAACTTCCTTCTTGTGTGAACACGTAGAAGAATACACACAAGAATTAGGATGGCCAAGTGGTCTAAGGCGCCAGACTCAAGATCTAGCCTTCCCAAGAAGGGGCAATAATGGAAACGCCCTGCGTGAACGAAAGATGTGTGGGAGTGTGGCTGTCCGCATGGAGGTGAGTACATGGTAGGTTCTAAAAGCCTGCTATGAGTACTGATGAAGAGGAGAAAGTTAAGTTGGCTGCATACCAACTCAAGGATATGGCTTAGGTATCGATTTGCTTCATAAGTGTTATGCCACCATAGACTGTCAAAATAGGGTAGTAAGGCTTTAGGTTCCAAATAAGTTGGGTTAAAATGGGAAGGGCGTCGTTCAAATCCAACAGGCCAAATACTTTCAAATCTTAAGGCCAATAAGATGTTATGTAGGGGATACTTAAGCCACTTAGTTAGAGTCAATGACTTAGAACAAGAAGTCCCTTCCATAGACTCTATGTCCGTAGTAAATATGAGGTTTGGTAAGAAAGGGAAGTTGAGTCTGAGGTATATAGGTCATTATGAGATCTTACAGCAAGTAGGTAAAGTTACCAAATGACTTGGCTTTTGTTCACCCAGTGTTTCATGTTTCGATGCTTGAGAAGTGTCTAGGCAATCCAACGTCCATCCTACCCGTCGAGGGGTTAGGAGTCGATGGGAATCTTTCCTTATGAAGAGTTTCCCATTGCAATTTTAGATTGTCAAGTGAAGCGACTGAAGAACAAGGAGGTTCTCACCGTGAAAGTGTTATGAAGGAACCACCTGGTTAAGGGGGCAAGATGAGAGGCCGAGGCCGATATGAGATTCCGTTACCCTCACTTGTTCAGTTCTTGAGGTTAGATATACTCTTCCTAAGTTTGGTTTATGTTTAAGGAAACTCTAAGTTTAAGTGCTTTAGTCGATTTGGTGTGATAGGTCACTAATCGTATGTCTTATAATAGCACTATGTGAGTTAAATCGAAGTTATGTTTGCATTTCATGTGCTGTTTTTGTGTAGCATAGACATGTTTCCTGTGTTGCATGATTTGTGATGTGCATTAAGTTAAGTGTGATTGAGAAGGAAATTCCTCAATCTCAAATACAAAGCTTCAGATAAGCTTGAATGATATGCATCATCCAAATAAGTGTGAATCAGATATTTACAAAAGAGAAACGTTTAAGTATGACAAAGTTACTTTCGAAAGTCACCCTCTTTGTTTAAGTGATGTGTAAGTGTCATTCGGGGACGAATGTTCCTAAGGGGGGATAATGTAACATTCCGAAAAATTACATGTCTAGTGAAGATCCCAATAGGTCTTTAAGAATGCGTATTGGAGATACGTAGGCATCCCAATACCCAATATTGAGAAATATTGGGCATAGTATAGAAAATTGGCTAAGGGGTATTAGCCAATTTCTATATAATACCCAAATAAGCAAAATATTGGGCATATTAGAAATATTGGCTTAAAGGGGTGTTAGCCAATTTTCTAACATTAATGAGCTTGTTTAAGAATTGTACCTGCAATAAAGACCCTAAGCTAAAAACATAGATTTCCAAGTATTCACTAAGGTATAAGGCAACCAAGTGTCAAGCCTAGATACCATTCCACATGACCATCTAAAATGATCATGTATATTAAGCAGTGCCCAAGGACATGATGAGGGTCCTTGGGACAATAAGTAAACATTCCCAAAGGAACCATAAATAATAGTTAGTTAGGAAACTACAATCAACCCATGTGCAAGCACATGGGGAGATACGGCCAAGAGGGGACCACCCTAACCAAATTTGGTTAGGTTAGTTAGGGGGCATGCATGCACATGGGTTCACCCATGTGGGGCCTAGATCTTTAACTAATTCTAGACTCTAACCTACTGGCCTAGCTAGCTAATTAACCTATGGCTAATCGAAATAGACCAATTAGTGCACCCGACAACCTAAGACTTAATCGGGTTGACACTAACTTAGTACTAGTTAAAGAGACAACCTAGTACCTAACCTAGGATGGTCCAAAAGGTTGGTTATGGTCCCAACAACATAGGGAAACTTTAGTAATTACCTCAGGCTACTTAATTAATTAATTTTGCAACTTAATTAATTAATTTAAAGGGTCAAAACAGAAATCACAAAGCAATTCCAGATTTCGGTTAAGACAAGGAAAAGACAACCTAGTACCTAACCTAGGATGGTCCAAAGGGTTAGTTATGGTTATAAAGAATTAAGGAAACTTTATTAATTACCCTAGGTCACCTAATTAATTAAAATAGAAATTTAATTAATTATTTGAATGGTCAAAACGAAATCCTTACACTAACCTAGTAACTAGTTCAAGAAACATCCTAGTACCTAACCTAGGATGGTCCAAAGGATTAGTTATGGTTATAACGACTTAAGGGTACTTTAGTAATTACCCTAGGTCACTTAATTAATTAAATTAGCCATTTAATTAATTAAATTAAAGGGTTCAAAACGAAATTCTTACACTAACCTAGTACAACTCAAGAAACATCCTAGTACTTAACCAAGGATGGTCCAAAAGGGTTAATTATGGTTCCAATGACTTAGGGGTACTTTAGTAATTACCCTAGGTCCCTTAATTAATTAAATTAGCCATTTAATTAATTAATTTAAAGGGGTCAAAACGAATTTCTTAGGAAAAATTTCAGATTTGACTAAATATTGTGTTTTCCTAGTTCTAGTCAATCTAGGAGGGGCTTTTTAGCAATTAATTTATTTATTTATTTAATTAACTTATTAAGCCTTAGTTGAATGAGTCAAGAACAGTTCATAAACCTAAAAACTCACGATCAAACTCATATAAAAGGCGACGCAAAACAGTAAGCAAGCGAACGAAAGAAAAAACAGAAAATTCCATTGATTCTCTTAGGCGATTTCAAGGCTTCCTTCAAGTTTTCGTTCAAGGTGATCTTCGTAGATTAAGTTATACTTAAGGTATGGGTTTCTCTCCTGGACTTCTTTCTCCAAGAGAACTTTCTTTCCAACTTTTCAAAGATCTTGAAAACTAGGGTTGTTCCCGTGTTCTCGTCGAACTCCTTTGTCCCTAGTATCCTTTTCGATTCAATGTTGAATATGTTAGAGATCATGTTGTTGGTATGTGGTGCTTGCTGATCTTATGTATAATGTTCTTGAATTATGAATGTAAATTAACCTATGAAGTTGTGATCGTATAAAGTTAAATGTTTAAAATGCGAATCATGAATCGACGATGTGTTAGTTACACCCGTAATTGTTTAAGTGTTGATGTGTTTGTCCGAATTTTGTCTTGATGTTATTGTGACATTATGAAGATGCTAAATTCATCAAATGTTAATATGATGCTGTCCAATATGTCTTAAAAACGTTACCCTAAAGTCATGCACTAAGATTGGTTAGGAGAATGATACTATGTTAATATGTGTTCGAAACTGTTATGTATGAAGATAATTACGGTTTGTTGTGCATACCTACTGTAAATGTGACTTGTTGATGATGTTGTGTTCGTTAAATGATCATATTATGCTGTTCAAGATGTTTAAAAACGTTATGCCTAAAGTTATGTTATAAGGTTGACTTAAAAGATCTCCATGAAATCACATTTGAATGAATTGTCTATCTTATGCCAATATTTGGGCATTAAATTGGTTGTTTAATTGAATTGGCTACAACATTGCTTTCAAAGAATGCTGGGAATATTGACTTACTAAAATGATGAGATTAGATATGGTACATACATGAAGTTAATTAAATTGGCCAATGATATTATCATGACCAGTGTATAGTGGAATTATGATCTGTGCCAACAAATTGGCTACTAAAACATATGTCTAATCATATTACTTCCAAAACATGAAAATTCATACCAATATCTACATTAATGAACTCATAACATAGGGTATGCCAATCAATGGGACAAGTCCCAACATACCCTAACCACACGAACTTGTGAACGTAAAAACATTGAATTGTTCTTGTAAGTTAATCAAAGATTAAAAGTTCAAGTGTAGTGAAAGTTTGGCTTATGCGAATAAATTGGCCTACAACATTATCTCCAAAATATGTAAAAGAATTGGCTGAAATTATATTTGAATGAATGTTTGGCTTGTGCCAATAAATTGACTATGAAGTTATTCCATATTGTTTAGGCCAATACTAATCATATGCCAATCTTGTGAGAGAGGGGAATCGAACCCGTCCTCAAGGCCAAATGTGTGAGATACACAAGTCTCACACATAATCAAAAATTATATGCTGCCTAAGGGATTCGAACACGAATCCCCTTAACCAAATGTGCAAGATGCATAAGTCTTGCACAATATGCACTTAGATGATCATGAAACACTTAGCAAAATATGAGCAACCCGAAAGAGGTACTATGAGTGTAAATTACACTAAAGGCCAAGTGCATGGCATATGATGTAAGTTAACGACAAGATGAAGAAATGAACATTCACATAATTAGGTGAGTAATTATGTTAAACTATGATGCTAATGAAAATGGTGACAACATGATAAAAGGCTAAGATAAATGGTGAGACAAGTCTCAACCAAGCCTAAGTAAAGGTCACTAAAAGTACTCACCTAAGAGAGTGTTGAATATCAAGAGACAAGTCTCAATCACATTCTATATGTAAGTGTAAGGACAATTCACACTTAATACGTAAAGAAGAGATGAGACATCATCTAATGAGCTATGACTACCTCATGCTAGAAGCAAGCTTCGATGATGTATGAGTTGAATGTAAATAGGAACTTTAAACTGAGCACCGATAGGCTAGTTATGAGTGGTGATGCCTTCTTTCGGGAAGGGGGAGGTGCACGTAATTCGCAAGAGATGAGACTGTCCACCAAGGTGGGTATGGGTCTCCCTAAATCTCTTAGTCTTTGAACTATGTTGCCACCATAGGGAACTAGCTTGGTTCGAACCCATTAAGCTAGCATGTTTTGGTTTCACTTTGGCCAGTGACTCCACCTCTTTTCAGTATGGGGAGACATCGGATATCATGATGCTCACATGATCTATGTTGGTTAAGGTTGAAGTTCCTCAAAGTATTAAAGATAATGAAATGAATGATACCGAAGGTGTTTGTGCAATACAATCAGGAGGTGAAACCAGATTCAAGTAATGACATTAGGTCATTCTTGGTCATTGCACTTCATGATCCCGATAAGAGTCTTAAACTTCATCCTAGGTATAGCTGGTTTTTACATCGGCCTACGAACGAATGAAATGAATAATATGAAGTACAAATGAACGAATGAATCAGACTCTGTGTTTGCTAAAGAATGCCCTCGGGTTGAGGTCCCATATGTTGGGCCCTCACTTGAGATGTCTTAATGCTACATCCACGATTCCAAGGTCTCGTGGATATGAAATGTATAATATATAAACATGAAATGTATGTTATGTGAACCTATGTGTGTACGATGTGTGACATATTCATGGTATGACCTTCCTATTACGAATTAGGCAAGTCCAGAGACTTGACCTCCTAAGAAAGCATGTTGATTAGGAAGAGTCATGGCTTATAATGACTTCTTATATGATGCCAATAAAGGGAAGTAGAAATATAACGTTAACTAAATAACCCATAACCTTGCTAACATGAAAGTAATGAAATTAATGGCATGATCAATAGAGAATTGCTTATGAAATGTAATGAATATATAGTGTAAAGAATGACTCACTAAAATGTAGGGAAATCATTCCTTAGTCCTTGGATTACTTACATCGATTCATTGTGGGTATGGTACTACAATGAATCATTGCACTTGTAAGTAAAACATAGGACCAAAGGAATTATTGAACTACACAACAAGAAGAAGAAAAAGACTGAAAAATAAACTAAGTCCCAAGGAAAGAGCTCTCGGGTTTGGAGGATCAAAATTTCCAATCTTCGCTCGAGTTGTTCTAAAATTATGTTGATGATACTAATGTTGTGTACTTTGAATGCATCAAAATACATCATATTCATACCACAATTCACAACTAACAAATTAGGAAAGTCCAATGACTAGACTTTCCAGAAATGGCATGTTGCTTAGGAAGAACTTTCATTGATCATGCAGAGCTTTATGTGTATGTATGCATACACCCATACTTAGTACAAGTGGTGTAATAACCCCCTACTATTTACTATTTTTATAGGTGCAGGTCAGAGGACAGATTGACGACACTTGCAGCAGTTTGGACTTCAGCATTTCTCCAAACCATTTGGTAGATCCTCTTGATTTCGAGGATGCTACAGTGTTAGTCTAGCTTTAGATATAGACATAGCTAGTGGATGTTGTCCCTAGCGTTTCTTTCACATTTCATTTCGAACCTTTTGATGTAAGACCGTTTTGGCAACTTAATATATTCTATTCATCATTTGTTTTGAAATGTTCTTGATATTAGATGGTTGTCTATTGATATTGAGCTTAGTATATAATGTTTAATACGTAATGACTATATGAAGTCTAAGTAAACTTCATACGTTTAAAAAATTTCAAATTTTCCGCAAATTTAACTAGATGAATGTGATGAATGCAAGATGAGGCTTGTCTGCGACCTCTGGGAGGTCAACGATGCCGGTGGTGATTCGGATTCCAGAATCCGTGTCGTTACAATTTGTAAACTTAATTCATGAAGGTTTTAATAAAAAAACATGAAAAGTATGTTTCAACTAAAATGTCCTCTTTAGCATGTTTTTGCATATTACCATATTAGGTACAATATTTATACTAACTCCATACTCCTCTATATTTCTATAAATATAGGTGGAAGGCAAGTGAAGGTTCTGAGAAGGTGAAGCTTGGGAAGTTGATTCTGGCAAGATTGGTTTGTCCTGATATGTTTGAGGACATGATATATGTGTATTTTCGTTTTATTTCTTTTTAAGACATTGTTTAAGACTTTGTATGTTTCTTTCAATGTAAAGGGTTGTGACCCTATGATGTAAAGAAGTGTCTAAGTTGGCTTGTGATGATGACACTTGTTCCTTAGTTTTATAGAAGTGTTTCTTATTAATTTATGTTGTAAAAAGTTTTAATTCTGCACTACTTTTAATACCTATGTAATGAAAGCTAAGAGGCTTGTATAAGACCTCCTAGAGGTCGAGTACGCCGTGTAACGCCTAGGGGGTACTCTTGGGTCGTTAGAACTTTGTATCAGGGCATAAGGTTTTGGGGAAATAGTCTTAGGGTCTAAATTCTCACAAGCCACGTCTATTTGGGTCTTTTTTATTGGTGTGAGTCGCAACACATCTATGAGCTAGAGGATATAGGACGATAGAAGTTTCCCTTTCTTCATTACTCTTGTATTGTGCCATAGAGATTAACTCCATTTGATCTCTCTCTTATTTACCTTGTCCGGTGGTCTTTTAGATGTGATTACTTGGAAGGGGTGATGTATCAAGGCTTGAGGGAGAAAAGGTGAGTTTTATGCTTATTGTAGTTTAGTGACTAGATGAGTACATGTGAAGGTGGATTTGGAAGCGTTTGCGATGTGATGCCATTTATGGCTATGCGTGATCTATGAGATTAGAGGTATTACGATGGGAAATTGTATGTTAAGGTAGTTCTAGCATGATAAGAGTTATAATGGTTGAAGGAAGTCCTTTTGGGGACAATGAGTTAACTTATAGTTATGTGTAATGATAGTAGAAAGTTATGGTGTAGACTTGAGGAGTGTTGGAGGAATGTGGAAGATAGTAAGAGTTGAAAGTTTCCCTTATGTATGACTAATGCTTCATAGATTTCCTCGTATTGAATTGAAGTTCTTGTGTAGATTTATTCTTAAGAGGGGGATATAATGTGCTTACCTAGCGAGGTAATTGTGAGGTTATGCTAGCAAATGGTAGAACCCATATAGCTAGATTGTTGGTTGCCAAACGAATCTACCTTAAGGGTGGAAAGAAAAAGAGGGAGTTTTATTCCATGAGTTTGAGTTATGTGGTGACTTAGATTTGAATGAGGTAATGTTTAGAAGAGTTTCTATAATCTTAAATCCTAAGAGAAGGATGTCATGCTTAGCTAGTAAGGTTGGTTGGTAGTCTTGATGTTCATGAGTTAGGTTTGTATGAGTTCCCACCTTATGAGAGGTATAGTGGGTTATGAAGTATGAGACCTTGAAGATGCTTGGTAAGGGTCCTAGCAAGATTTAATGAGAATTGGATAAGGAGCTACTCCTGAATAAAGGCCCAGGTAAGTGATAGTTCCTTGTGGTTGTTTTTGGTTTGTTGCTAGATGGGTTTACCCTAAGTGGGGGAGAATGAGTTGACTAGTAAGTCAATTGATACCATTATATTTTCCTTCTATTCTTACTCAAGCTTGAGACCAAAATTCTTAGTAGTTTTGTTTTGTTTTGGCGTCTTGCATAAGAGTATGAGTTGCATGTCTCCTTATGTTATGAGTGTCATTGATAATATGATGTTTTGCATGATCTTGATGATATCATAGTTACATGGGAAGATTGGTAGTTAATCTATATTTCTCATGTCAATGTGTATTTAATGATAATTGTTAAATTGCCTAATGAGTTGTTATGTTTAAGTGACAATGTGTGATTTGAAAGTTATTACATGTTAACATGGAATAGTTGTAACATTTCCAAAAAGTTATAACTTTTGGGATGAATTGTGACATTTTGGAAGGGTTGTGACTTTTCTATAGAGTTGCAACTTTTCCAAAGAGCTATGACTTTTATGATGAGTTGCGGCCTTTTAGAAGGATTGTGATTTTTCTAAAGGGTTGTGAATTTTTCTTTATAAAGCACAATAAATAGTATTTCAGACATTACCCTTTGTAGGCTATAAAAAGAGTGTGTATTCCAAAAAATTTTAAAAGTTTTTCATTGTTCTTCTTCTTCTTCTTAAAACATCAAATTTAGTATATCTTCTATATTTTAATTATATTTATTTACATATATCATATTCAAAGAAGGAACCATTGCACATTGAATGTTTATGACATTTTTAAATAGTTGTGACTTTTATGATAGTCGTGACCTTTCTGTAGGGTTATGACTTTTATGATTAAAACGAACCTGCACATACACATGCTCATACTGCACCTTTTGAACAATAAATGGATGGATTTCCTAACATTTATAAATTATGCTTTTTGATGTTTTCTATTTTCGCTTGTTAAAAACTCAAATTTTACAGACGTGAACATCCTCAAAGTTTAGTGAAAATTGAACACTCCCTAACATGAATGTTGAATTAATCTAATTTTTCAACTAAAAACAACCAATTTAGTATATCTTCTATATTTTATATCAATACTTATTTATATTATATCATAAAAGTAAGAACTCCAACAATACAATAATAACGAAGTAATGCACTATAGGAGACTTGAGGAGAAAGCATATTTAAGATGTGTAAGTAAGAGATTAATATTGACTAACTTTAAGTAGTAATCATAAGAAAGTTTAGATTCACTATTCATAGGAACTTATAGTTTATCATTAATTTTATAATTGTTTACTTAATTTTTTTACTTAATAACATTTACATTATTTATAAAAATAATGTGGTACATGCTTGGCATTCACGTGCGACAAAACTAGTGATACGCTAAGTGGCTTTTATGAAGTCCTTCGGGGTTCTATACGTCATGTTACATCTAGGGGGTACCCCTGGGTCGTGAGACTTGAATCCCAAAAGTTGAATATGATTGCACGTGGTGTATCTAGAGTGAAAATGAAAAATAGTGTGGAATAGGCATGGGTTTGAAAAATGACATAAAGTGGGAAAAGTTGGAAATAATAAGTTATTGTGTAGTGCTCAAGGATGGTGCAGTCACTAAACAAAGTCCATTGAGATTTCTAACCAAATGAATTTTAGTCAATGTTGATTAAAAACATGGGCAAGCCTATGGTGTGGCATCTATGTGAATAAGATGATTCTTTGTCAGTGTGAATGTTTAATCTTTGTCCCTTCTTTTGTATGTGTGTGGTTTTGGGACACTTCTTTCTTGTGAGGGTATGTAAATTGAAAAGTGGTGATTTTGATAATTCCAAATTAACTCAAGTGAGCATGTAAAGAATCTAATAAATTGAGTCAATTCTTGGGTTTGAGTTGTTGTCACTTAACGATTCTTGGTTCTTGAAAATGTGCCATGAGAATGAAGGGAGTCATTTTGTAAAAATTAAGCATGTGGCCTAATCGTAAGTACCAACCGAAGTCATTATCTTTGTGCTTATTTAAACATGGTTAAATTGTTTTGTGGTTAGTGTTGAAATAAGATCCTCTTAAGTTTTTTATTTTCTTTACTTGAGGAAAAACAAAGTTCTAATGTTAGGAGTGGTTATGAGTGCTTGATTTCCACTCATTTGGGGCTTTTTTCTTAGATAATTTGTCTTCTTTAGTTTAGAATTGGTAATTTTAATATGGTTTTCTTAATATTTACATGAAAATGAAATGGAAAGGCATAAGAGGTCAAGGGCTGAAAAATATAAAATATGGCAGGGAAAAGATTCTTATTGAACGCACCTAAAGGGTCACGAAAATGGAAGATTGGTCCAAAGATGACCACAAACGCGCCCTAAGAGACACGAATGTGGGTCCTGGACAACGAAGGACCGTGAACATGCAATAGGGACCACAAATGTAGGGTCCACGTCAACTCAAGTCCGGGAATTCAGGCAACCTCCTGCGAACGCGGAGGGTCACATTTCAGTCACCTAGGCAGAATGGGTATTTCACAAAATTAATCCCACAAAACCTTTTCGTACACTCACCAATAGTCATTATCTAGATCATTCAATTACATCCATAAATAAATCCTAGAGATAAGTTCATCTTCTTCATATTGCTCTTAGTTTTTTGTTGAGACGTTAAAGGCAAGTTGCCTCACACTTCACATTCAGGTTTAAATATTGTGTGTTTAATAGTAAAATATATTGTTCCCTTATTCTTTCCTTGCTTTGCATTGTTAAAATTGTCGGTATAATTGTGGATATGAAATTGGGGCTTTCTGTTAGAAATAGACAAAGTTATTTGGGTATTTGATTTGTTACTTCATTGCTTTTATTATTTGAGAGTGCACACTTGAATCTAGATTTGATGTTTATGGATTGCTTGAAAGAGAATTAGTGAAGTTGAAAATTAGGTTAATAATCATATTTGACTTCTATTCTTAAATTTAAGACCGAAAGGAGATAATTTAGTTCCACTTTGTTGAATGCTAAAGTTGCTAGAAATACGGGTTTAGATTAAGGTCTAGGATTACTTTTTTGTTGACATGATTGAGACAAAACAGATATTTTCTTAAGTAACAATTTGAGAGCGATAGTGTTTATTGATGATGATCTAGTCTCTCTGATTAAATTAGTATGTGTTGAATTTCAATAGATCATTGAGTATGGATTCAATTTCGAATTTCCAAATTCTCATATATCCCTTACTTGATATTGTCTTTTCCCAAAACCATAATTTGGTTACAAAAATCCCTCTTCAATTGATTACCTTGTATATTTTTGTGTTTAGTTTCATACTTGTAGCTATTCATTCTTTGCCTTTCCAATAGACGACAAATTGTTCTCTGTGGGATGCGAGCTCGCCTCTTAGTTGGGTATTTTTATTGACAACAATTGCTTATCTTTTTAATTTATTTTAAGGGAAATTTAAGTGTTATCACATGCATGTATAGTGTCTGAAATGTACAACATTTGGGCAAAGCTATGCTCCAAAATTCAAACTGCATTGCTAGGTTCAGGGTCATGGTGTGGAAGATAACTTATCTTCAGCGAAGGTCCTTTGCTAGTGTGGGATCCCTATGAGTAACACACTCTAGCGACCTCACTACAGCTAAAAGAAACCTTTTGTGGCATAACTTATGCTTCAGCGAAGGTCCTTTGCTAGCGTGAGCTCCCAATGTGTAACAGACTCTAGCGACCTCACTATAGCAAAAAGAAACCTTCTGCAGCAAAGCCTTTCTGTAGTAACCAATTATAGCTTAAATAAGGATTCAATTTTTTATGACCTTTCTATGACTTTATTTTGTTTACGCTGACTTTCTCTCACCAGTGCTTGAATACATTATCGAACATTCTCCTCCACTTTCATTGGTACATTTTCAATGTTCGTAAGTAGCAAAGCTTTTATTATTAAAGGGCCGTGGGTGAAAAATGCAAGAGGTTCTACCTACAACAGAAAGTAAAGGTTCTCAACCATAACATGTCGTTATCATGAAGGGAGTGTTCAAAAAGGTGTCAGAGTACTACGACCAGTTGTAGTTATGGGATGGTATCCATTGATGGAGTATCCTTGTTCTTGTAATGAGTGTTGGGTACATGAGTTCTATGTCATGATCCCACAGTTAACTAGGAAATCCCAAACTCTATCATATATGTTTAGGTGACCATGATCAGTGATGTCATCAAAGACACAACTTCTAATGCAAGTGTCAACGATTGTAACGTGGTATAGTAACCAACCAAAGGTTAGGTTTGTTTCCACAGGGAGTGGTTGTGAGAATTAATAGAAAAGTAAAATTAAGCTCTAACTAGTCATCGCTAAAGACATTATCAAGTAAAAACATATTAAATCAAACGGGATGATGAAAGTCTCAATTATCGATGGGGTTTTGTCGCAAGTAAGCAGAAACAACAAAATTAACAAAAGAGTTTTAAATCAAGGAGACAGGGATTCTTAGGATGTGATATGAATACGGGATAAACGAGATTATTGGGTACATTCTCTTGATAGAAAATTCATACAGTATTGCGACTAGACTAGACTTTAAGGGGGATAAGCTGTCTCTCGAGAAACTTACCCCATTTCAAATGGGTTCCTCTGAGATACACACTTGCCGCATGAAGTAAAACCTCCGCCTTAACCCACACTCTCTATCGATCTGTGTGTGTGGTGTGATACTAGGGTTCACTCTCTCGAGTTGAACCTCATGTCGATCCACTACCACCAGCCATCAATTTAGTAGTCTTAATTTCTCGACCTCTCTCTCGAGCAAGCCAGAAATACATATATGAGATTATATTTGCAACTACAACCTCATTAGATCCATCCACAACCACTAAATGAAATCACAGCTAATCTACAAATAAACAATCAACAAGCAAGACCTAACAACTAATTTAACTCATATTCACAAAATCACACCCCAAGAATTAGGGGTTTAGCTAGACATAAACAAGAGATAGAAATTTATAATAGAATGAGCTTGCATTCATAAGGGTATAATTTATGTATTGTTATAGTTCAAGAACTCCAACAGACCTTCCAAATCCTTGGAGATGAAACCCTTTTGGTCTTCAAGTTTTTCTCATAAACCCCTCTCAAACTTAGAGTTCAAAACTGATAAAAATATCTAAAACTTGCTAAAACTCTTGTAATAATCGATACTAAGCTAAAACACTCGACAAGTATTTATAGTTTTCAAAGATTAGTGCTGTAGAGGATCACTCGGCATGATTAGTTGGAATCGGTGATTCTCCCTTCGGAAACTTTATTGGCGTCTTGTGCTTAGTCCAAGCATTTTGGTGTTCTGGATCATTGGGCGATAAGGTACTGCTTCGCGGAACTAGTCGACGATGAGCCATCTGCTCCATTTCACCACTGATTTGATCCTTTCTTTTAGGGCTCAACACACCGTAACAAAAGGCGATCTTCAGAGCCATCGGCGATCAAATGGACTCGGAGATCCTCAAGCCTTCATTTCTTCGTTCTTTTCATCCTTTTTGCCAAATAGTGTCCATGCTTTGCCTTGAGCTTAAAATACCTAAAACTCAAGGTTATCCATCATTAATTGAGACAAACAAGCATTTAATAACACTATTTCCATCAAAATATAGCCCTAAATGAGTGTAATATGTGGACTCATAAACACCCCCAACTTAAAATTTTGGTTGTCCTCAAGTAAAACTCAAGTTTAGCAGTTCAAAAAGGATGTCTCAAATAGTGCTACTTAAGATTCAATCATGAATGTACACAACAAGACTCAATTTACTAATGCAAGGATCAATTGTGTACCCAAAGATTCAAGTGGTGACACACAATTACCAAAGATATTCAAGCTCGCAATACTTTCTTCAAATGCAAGTTCAAGCTCAACAAATGCATTTAAATTCCCTCACACAAATGATTATTCCATTCTCAAATACATTATGTATGATCATTTAAGGTTTGGGAACCAGATACAACGCTCACTCTCACAAAGAAGAACACAATGCATGCTTTCACCCATAACTTCACCCTTATTTTCGTATCAACATTTGTTTTATCTTTCTCAAGATCAAAAATATCTTTTTAAGGCTTGTAATGGGGCTGAGTGCAAAGGTATGGTCATTTTGTCTAAGTGACTATGATCCCTATGAAATGTGTTACTCACAACACTTTGTTTCCTTTCCTCTATCAAGTTCATTAGTGCTCACAAATAATCCCTTTATTCACTTTTTCCGTAGTGTGTTGGAAACCCCCCTTTTCTTATTATAATTTTCAAATTTATTTCACAACTTTTATTTTTCATTCTTTTTCTCTTTTCTCTTTTTTTTTTTATGGAGGGGTTCCATTTTTCTCAGCACAATGGATAGATGGGATCCTTTTTGCACTTTCTTGACTTGCTTTCTCTTTTCACTACACCCCTAACTTAGGCTTTTGGTCTAAGTTAGCTATTCTACAAAGCAAAATCAAGATGATTATGGGTAAAGGGTTAAGACGGTTATGCTTTTGTCAAGTTTCTTCCAAAAAAAGTTAAGGCTCAAATGGTGTTCAAGAGAGGTTCACAAACTCACAAGGTAGTCACAAAATAGGTATATCTCAAATTGGCTCACACTCTATAAAGTTTCCTAAGATCATTGCAAGAGAAAGCCTTACTTAGTCAACTGGACCAACGGGGCAAATTCTAGGTGTTGTCATGCATGGTTCAAGGTAAGTTTATGTCACGACCCGTAAGTACACCCTAGAAGAAGGGAGCACTCTTGAGTCGTCACAAGGCGTACTTGACGCTTCGGAGGTCTTGTACGAGCCTCTTATCTATCAATCATTACATAAGATATGAAAAGTAGTGCGGAATTAAAACTTTTCACAAGAATAATAATAAGACGCTTTTTCTAAATACTAAGGAATAAGTCTTGTCATAACAAGACAACTTAAAGACACAACTTAAATATCTTAGGGTCACGACCCTTTACATTGAAAGAAAATACATAATAAGTCTTATACAAGTCTAAAAGTAGAATTAAGGAATTATAGACTATGTCCTCGAATATATTATGACATATCGAGTCTTGAGAGAGTCAACTTACCAAGCTTTTCCTTCTAGGAATATCCACTTGACTTCAACCTATACTTATAGAGTATAAAAAGTATGGGGTCAGTACAAACTTTGTAATAAGTATGACATTATGCAAAAACACATGTAAAAGGGAAATATTAGTTGAAATAAGACTTTCATGCTATTTAAGTAAAACCATAATGAATATGGTAGTAAAACAACATATTAATCATCATTTAGCATATAAGGTAGAACTTCCATAATTTTAACACAAGACTACACTTTACATTGAACTCGTAAAACCTTACAGTGCACTCATTTTCCTTGAAGTTTCCCTATCCAAAGTTATCCTAAGACTCACTACGGTAAGACATAGAAACTTCCCATACAGTCCCTTCAATACAAACCTAAGTGATCCTCAAGACTACTGACGATAATCTTACATCACACGGGTAACAATCCCACACTTAACATCAAAGACACTAGAGGAACATACTCACATTTAAGGACTTCACATAAGAACCATTATCCAAGACAACCCCCAAGTTACACATAGTGCAATGTGAAAGTAGCATCCCATACTTCTACTCCCACCAAGTGCTCCTTGAAGATTCCCTTGGATTAGGCACACCACATTCATCATTCATAAACTTCATCCTACAAGACATAACCTTAACATGCTTTCTTAACTTTAGACATTAAGTCACATAAATTCACTTACTTCACATAATGACCGATTCATACATTTCATATAAGGACACACCATGACTCCTTCTAAATGCCTACTTGTGCAATGAGCAGATAGCGTCCCATACCACCACCCTAAGTAGTGAACCCTTTGGAAGATGTAGTTCATTACATTATTTTGTAGGGGCTAACTTTAACTGACATTGACCATGAGATCTAAACATGGAATCCCGGTATTAACCCCTACCGGATGAGGGATACCCACTTGCCTAAGGCAGGGTCATTCTTAAGCCTTTACATGGATTCTCCATTAGATACTCCTATGCGGGCGCATAGTTAAGGGATAAGGAGATTGCTTCTAAATTACTCATTCTCTACTAACAAGGAGGACTCATCGCAAGAGGTACATTGGGAGCAACATATCTACTCACGAAGTGTACTCACCCCTTCTTCAAATCCTCTCGGTGCTAAGCATAACTCCTCCATGGAATCTAAATGTTCATTGCTATATGTTAAGGGTTAACTATTGGACACCACATCTCAACTCACGAAGGGTATCCATTCTCTAACCTAACTTAGAAAGCCCTTGTGAATAGTGAGGTTGCTACTTAACACTTCATCTCAACTAACAATGAGTGTTCACCCCAAAAATACCCTTTTTCATACAATAGGAATAGTAGGGATGGTCTAGACACTTCATCTCTAATCATGAAGAGTGTCCCCCCTGAAATCCCCCATTCACATTCATTCAATTCATTCATTCAAAGTGTGTGTGAGTACATGTGAGCACACCTTTCACATAATCACCATTTTCATAACACTGACTCATAAACATACTCATACCTTCATTCATCATATTTCACACACTAGCATGCTTCACATATACATATGCTTCACTTTGATATAATCTCTACGAGATATACAATTCAAGCTTCATAAAGCATATCAACATGAAAATCATCATTATCACTTTACTTGACATATTAATCCTTCAAGGCCATACTCACAATACACATATAAATATATATTCATATACTTCACGTAAACACCGCCACCAAAGCTGGAACATACCACACAAGATCATTTCAATAGAAACTAAGCAAAATAGAACAATTTACTCTTCATCCAAGCTTTCACCACCTTATATCAATATTTCACCAAAACAAAATAATAAAGCATATATAGGCAGTATCTAACCCAAACTACAACATAAAAAACTCAACTCTAACATTATCTAGATAAAATCAACAAACACACTTCATAAGCCAAAAGTTGATAATAAGCATAAGCATGGTTTCATTGGGTTTTGGACATGAAAATCATCAACTATTACTAAAAACAACATATTTCAATCCTTAAAATATTTTCATGCAAAGACTCATGCTTAGAGTCACAAATAGAAGAAGTTGGAGTTTAAAACCCTTTTTGAAATCTCTTTGGAATGGCTCCTTGAATGAAATAAGGTTCAAGGATGAACTACCATACCTCAATGAGAAGAAATTCACGAAATTTTGATGAATAAAACGTCCAAAACCTTCACTTCTATCCCTTCCTTCAGTTCTAGCTTCTATGGAGTTTGAGAGAGTTCTTTCTTAAGGCCGGGGTTTTGGATATTTGAAAATGAAATTTTGTCTAGGTATAGGACTATAAACCAACTTAAAACACCTTAAACACCCCTAAAAAAACGTCCATGGTTCATAAAGACTTGGGGTGAGTTTACGAAAACACCCCAAGCTTATCGATTTAAGACAGCTTTTATAGTGACCATCGACGGACCCCTAGCTACGGGGCGTCGCCTGATCGACGGCCCGTCCTGCTGGGGAGTCGATTGTTTTGAGGATGGTTCATGGGGGTTAAGCTCCCACCACTAAGGGTGGATCTACGCCCCCAAACGACGGGGCATCAACAGGACTACGATCCCTTGATGAGGGGTCGTAGGTTGCACAGTTTTTGGCCTAAACATTGGGTTCCTTTTCTAGGGCCTCTTGTGGGAACTAGGTGGAATCGTACCCAGATGTTAAACCCGTATACATAGTCATCTAGGTATTAGGAACCTCCACCATCAATTTGGACTCCAAACAACACTCCAAACAGGTCAAGGCACACAATAATTAACTATTTAAGGACTTAAAAACCTCATGACACACATGTTTGGATCTACTTCCACCTAGTTCATTATGAGGGTCATTAAGGCTTATCACACAAGGCATTCTACACCAAAGTCAAACAAAACTCTACACTTTTGCCTGTGTGCAATGTTCATTGTAAGAAACACGATTTGGCAATTGTCTAATCACAACAAGATTCAAGGAGTTCACATATTGTCTATGAAACTTCATTTGGCCTCGTTGTAGCCGTACATTCATGTTCATTTGATTATGAGCACTATTTAATTCATCGTATTGATCGTAACCGAGACTTAAAATTTGACTAAGAACAACCACAAAAAATTTTAAAAAATTCGGAAGGGTCAAAATCATTTTTCAATTATAACCAAAAAAAAAGCCATAACCTTAAACATCCACAAAAACAGATAAAAACACAATGTAAAACAGACAACCCAAATATAATCACAAAATACTAATGGCAATAGTTGTACAGAATCTCACCCCACCACAAAATAAAAATCATTTGTCCTCAAATGCATATACAAGTATCCAAAAATAAATATACAGTAGGACAGTGAGAAAGGTAAAGGGAAGTCCTGTCTATGTAGCGTCTCCATCTGTCGAGGTTCCAGCGCCCGGTGCAGCAGTCTTTACTTGGGCACAGTGCCCAGAGTCTCCTCTGATGGAGTAGTAGTGCCAAATCCACTAGGAGCTTTTGTGGACGTCTCATCTAGCGATGTCTGTGGCACCTATTGCACAACCGTCCCCATCAGATTTGGCAAGTCTCTGAATATGCTCTCCTCTCCTTCTCATGTATTACTGTCATCTCCTCATAAGTCTCTGCCTCCAGCTCCCCATCTGTTGTTTCATCCCTCTGCACGTCTACAGTGGTAGCCGGAGGATCCCTGATCTCTCAGGAGCATCCAAGCCATCTGCCCCTTATGGATAAACTGAAGTCAACAGACTTAAGATAGTCTACATCCTTCCTCAACTCTATTGCTGCGGCTTTTAAAGTCACCACCTTGGAAGATATCCCTTGTCTGCTCTCATTGGTTGTGCCTCTCACAATAAACTCATCAATAGAAGTCCAAAGAGGGGTGAGTGCAGTAAGTATGGCACTGTCGATAATCTCGAGTTGGGATGCCTGCATTTCAGCTTATTGGGATAAACTCCCCACTTTCAGGATCATGCCTCAGTAACTTGACAGGACGGGATGATGATGACACACCTGGGGCATGAGAAGAAGAGGAAGGAGTGAATGTACTTAAAGGCCTAGCGGCTGGAGTAGGTGAAGATTCCCATGCACGAAATGATTCAACATCAATATCTACCGAAGCTTCTCTCCTTCTATCCATATCCTCTCATGTGTACACGGCCTCAATATGTCGGATGTCAGTAGAGGATGAAGGGGTGACCTCAATGTCCCTCGCAGCGTCCTGGGGTACTCCGACGCGAAGACGTAGCTCTGTAATCAATATTGGAAATGTTAGAGACGTTCGGCTCTGCTTGGCCCTCATAGCCATCTCCTACGAAATTAGTAGTCCCAGATCAATGCGTCTCCTCGACATAATCAAGCCAAGGCAAGCCTCTTTCGGATGGCGCAATATGCATTCGTTCTAGGATGACATTATGATGTTTTTTATGAAGCCAAACAAAAACCAAGCGGCAATGTTCAGGTCCCTCTTTTCAATTGGAAACCCAACATCCATCAATACCGAAGTAGTGCTAGAAATAATAGGGTCTAGCCACCCCTTCAGGTTGTCTAGGTACTAAACAATAGGTAAGACCTTGTATGGAAGTGCATAGTTCAACGGTCTATCCAATAAAGTGTTAATGTACTCGTTGTTTCACTTTACTTCCTTGCATTTTACCATGACCAACTTTACCGGTCTAAACTCGCTAGACTTCTTTTTGTTCTTAAATACCAACTCCCCAAAAGCAATGTAAAACTTACTAACTCAAGAGGGAATGTAAGGGCCTCAGGGCCTTGTGACTGCTCAAACTCATGGCAGCGAAGGGTGTACAAAACATCGGGATACTTGATCTCCAGGCCCTCCGTAGATACAAGCTTTTCTTCCAAAATGGTCTGAACCCCATCACCTTTCAATGTGTTCAACATTCTTGGTTGAGGAACCACAGGAGGTGCACGGGCCTTATGAGTTACCTGAGCCAACACTAGATCTTATTCAGGAGAGTTGGCAGCTGAGGGCCTGCTGGCAGATATGGATTGGGATCTAGCTCGTAGATCATTTTTCCAGTTGATAAGAGGCTAGCTATCTTCAGGTTCATCAAAGTCTGCTTCAACCGCTATTCCTTTCCTAGCGATATGCTTTTCACTTTTGCCTTTGTCTCCGGGTTGGAGTTCTTTCCTTTTCTTTTCTGGGAGGTTTGATCCCCCCCCCCTCGTTTATCTTTATGCCTTCTGCTTTTTTGGGTGACATGGTTAGATTGGTATGCATTTACCTGCAAAAGATTTAGAAAATTTAGGAGGCATCCAAACATAATTGTAAAAATTCTATTGCAGACAGGCTCGCTGATCAAATTTGCGAGTCGCTGAATCACTTTAGCGAGCTAAGTCGGGCTCACTGAAGGGATTGTCTTAAGGATTACAACAAGTAGGCGATAGGAAATTATCTTTGGTGAATTTCCAACTTTGCTCGATGAGCAAGAGTTTGACAGCCGAAAGTCACAGTGCACTACAGTTTCAGCAGAGCATGCAAAAGGTGATCAAGAGTACTTTTGGTGAGTCGCCCAGTGATTTCGACGAC